>CM047809.1:116598305-116875351 GCA_026214975.1 Gentiana macrophylla | reverse complement strand
TTATTAAAATAAATTATCAATGTTCTTCCATCATAAAAATGTTAACCCTTTACTAATTCTTGCTGATTTTTTTGCTATACGGAAATCGGGATGTAACATGGCTGAATATAAGCAGTTATCTAAATCAATTCTCAATTATAATAACTCGTTCCCATAGGTGTCACCCATATCTAAAAAAATTCTCCTATAAAAAAGCGATTTATTTAAAAATCAATACATTATTTAAACTCTTTTTTCCAACATAGAACGACATGGACATTTTATCATTGGTCAGTCGCTATTAAGATATCGAATGGATATTAAATCCGCGATCTCACATTTATAATAACGCTAGTTTCCACTCGATCAAACGTGAATTTATTATTATCAATACGGCAGACACCATCGCCATTATCTGGGTCAGCCATTAAGCTATTGTCGATTATTTATATGGATAAGTATAAGTATAACTTATAGTTTAAAAAAGTCTGAAGATACAAAATTGGTCCCTTCCTAAGATTTTTCTTCCTCTTTTATGTTTTTCCAGATTTTTCCTGCCTTTGAAGCAAGATTTAGTTTTTTTTCATCCGACTGTTGTAATGGAATTTCTGCCAGTTAAGATATAATCCACCAGATAGGATTACTATATTAAGTCTTGCAAAATCCAACTGGATTGGGATTTTTAAGCGAAATATGCTATAGGAAAAGAGATTGATAAGAGTGATTTATACAACCTACCTTACCACTCAATAAGTCAGATAAGAAAGTGTATACTTGTAAGTGTTTCTGGAAGAAGGGAGATGAAAAGCAAATTAGATTTTTGAGCTGAGGTAAGAAGAGAAGTTAAAGTTTCTGGAGCCAACTGCCTAGACATCGTCATCATATCGTTGTCTTGAAGGATACATACGAGGATGTTGATACAACACACGTTGTGATGGAACGCCAGACGGAACGCTGTGACGGGACGCCAATTGTTTGATATTCAAATTACGCTAATAATAAGCGCCATTCTGAGAGAGAAGCTGCATCGAAGTAACTCCGCACGACTGCTCTCCTGCCGTTAGGACGAAGCGCTTACCGAAATGTAAACATGGTTACTAATAATGTGCTAAGGAAAGAGCATGCCATACTTTGTGGAGTGGATAACAGCTCTGAAATTCTGGGCAGTAATAGAAAAAGTGTTGTCATCCATATATTTTTAGCGTAGGAAAGAAGATGGAAAGAGATCAAATATAACACACATAGAAGGAAAGAGACTGTAAATCCGCAAGAATTAAAAAAGCAAATGCAAAACGTCTTTTAACACATTACCTGCAACCAAATTCTAGTTTTTACCAGAGTCCGTAGGATTCATGATTCAAAATGAAATGTGTTTATTAGAGATGTTTCAGCCCATGTTGCATGGGCCTGGGCCGAAAACACATAATAGCTTTGTGGTTCTGAGTGAAAGAAAATAAGAAAAAAACGTCATCTTTTAAAAATATCTTTTCTCTACCCCTCCCTGCTGCCAACATATTTTCGGGTATACCAAAAGTAAATTGGCCAAGAGCCTTTACTCACTCTACATGCTTGAGAGTTACAAAAACAACAAACCTGTTTTTGATGGGCAAGCTTTTTGAAACTTAATTCAGCTGTTAGTTTGATAAATCTACGAAAACCAGATGTCCAGATCTATAAATTCAGTTTCCTGATCTCTGTTTCTATAAGGTGGTGTGTTGTAGGTGGCCGGTGGTGGTGTGGTGGAGATGGTGGCTGGAGGTGGCGGTGTGGTGGAGATGGGTGTTTGAAACACAATAGCTAGAGCACCACCTTGGATGCGGTGTAGTGGAGGTGGTGGAGGTGGGATATGGGTGTTTGAACTGCAAAACACAATAGAGCAAAACAAAAGGGGCCATTATTTAGTGATTATCAAAACAAGAAAGCCATAAAATTTAGATGAAATGAAAGAGGGTATTAGGGCCCAATGAGAGAGAGAAACGAGTTAGATGGTGTAACCTTAATGAGGGAAAGAGACTCTTTTTTATAAGTGTTAAATTTATATTTTTATATATGCATATTAAGTAAATTTATATTTTATATTATCAATTCTGACGTCAAATCGTTTTATATATAATAAGGTGCAAAGAATTATCACTCTGTTTCTTACATATTTATCTTCGTCACTAAAAAGAGAAAGAAGCATCAATCTCTTTCTCAATATCATTAAAAACTTATGCATCGCGTCGATAGCGTTATCTCTACATGTCAAATCATTAGGGCATTTCTAATGGTTCTTTAGTCTCTGCTCGCTGCCTCAATTATCTCATCTTCTGAAAATGAAAAGTGTGACGTGCGCTCAACAGCTCGATAAAAAAATATATAATCAAAAGACAATTATGGAAATATATGAAAATATTGTCATAGTTGATAGTTCTATGTTGATGCATTGGATTTTTTAAGTGGAGAATGCATTGGATTAATAATAGTACAATGATAATGAAATGAATAGAAAGACATGAGATGGGCTATTTTTTTTTTTATTTTTTATTTTAAGTGGAGAATGCTATAGACGTGTAGCTAGGATTGAATTACTTGATTAAAAATTGTAATGAATTGTAGCTAGTGTAATAAGTGAAGTGCAATGTTATGGACTTATGGTGTCATTGAATGCTAACGGGTCTGCTATTATATATGTGAACATCAGGTCGATGCAGTTACAGTCATTGAGCATTAGGTCTGCTATTTTTGTCCTTCAAAAGATTACAACGACTTATTCCATTCGTTCATATTTAAGTATCATAGTTGCCAAAAATATATATTCTTTTTATTTATGGTAACCACATTTTGAAAACACTATTTATTGTGTTTTTTAAATCTACAATTTATTTATTATGGCGTGAGAAAATTAAAACAATATTACATTAATTATAGTCGAGGGTGTTATTATCGATTTGATGTTAAAGTCAAAGTAATTAACTCCTCTCGCTTAATTTGTGTATTTTTTGCAATAGCGACAGTTAAATAATAGCGTAGATAGTAGTAATATGTTCTAAATTACCATATCATATTTGTTTTGGGATAAATGTTAAAAGGACAAAATACATATGGAAATAAACATTTAATCAGGTGGAATATTTTACATGTGAAAAGGATAACTTTTATTAAACTGAATCTTTAAATTCTCTCTCTCTTGATTTTAAAAATAAATATATCTTTTGATCTAAATGTCAAAAATCGCAATTCTTTAACCAATTTTTTCCTTTTTAGTCCTACATATTTTGAAATCTCGTTTGATAATTTTTAGGTGATTTTTGAGGTCATTTAAGTAAAAAACAACGAAATAGTGAAAAAGTAGAATAGTTGATTTGGAGTGTATTCCACATAAAATCCATGTAGTGAACAGTGGATTTGATGTAACAAGAGGAGATTTGTCTAATCTCGATTTTATTTTCTCTTGTTACGATTCACATTTTCCCATCTTTTTGTCTTTTCTTCTCACTCCGGGTTTATTGTTAAAAAGACAAAGTTGAAAGTGAAAATATGTAAATGGGACGATTGAAATTTTATTGGGTAAGACGTTTGTTTATTAAAACATAATTTAAATTCTACCGTATTTAATTACAAAATAAATATATCTTTTGATCATGATAGGGACATATTTGGTGGTATTTCTTGTGCTTATTTATATTTATTTTGTCGAGAGATCTTTCTTTTTTGGTGTGTTTTAGATGATTTTCGGGTTAGATCTTTCGTGAGATATAATGGAGATAATTGGAATGTTTTATGATTTTGGAGATTTACAGAAAATTTCCGAGATGGAAGAAGCGTGAAGAATTTTTCGATGTGATCGAACCGTTACGAATGCAGCTATGTGTCATCGGCGTTATCACCCGATCTCGAGGCAAATATTTATTATTAATAAAGTGTTTAAGACTTAGTTATTATTATTATTATTATTAAAAATTATTATATTTTAGTTATTAGAATTTAGTTTAGATAAATAAAATAAATTATATGGGCTGGGCCCAATTAGGACCAACAACAGCAAATACATTTAGATGTGAATTTGCTGGGACTATCAGGACATCACGGAGGCATCAGACGAAAGGAACAGAGACGGCGGCTGCTACCTTTATTTTCATTCCTTCGTGCGCAAAAACACACCGTATGGTTCATTTTTTATTTTCTACTGTGATGTTTAGTTTTAATTTACGTTTATTTAGGTTAAAGTGTTATTGAAATCTCGATTGATGCGATTGTGAGGCGCAATTGATTTCATCCTCATTCTTTGTTGATATTTATTCATCTTTCGGGCGTAAAACATTAGTATATAGTTGATTAGTTGTTTACGGGGATAATTAATTCAATTATTTGGTTGATTGCCAATTAAAGCGATAAATACGTCAAAGTTTATTGGTTTTAATATAATGGTAAATGATATGATTTTGCGGGTTCAGTAGCGCGTAGAATCACTATCGTAAAGCAGAATAATCTGAGTTAAAATTAGTGCGGTTGGATTAGTCGCGGAACTGTGTCTCTCAAATCTTAATACTTCCGGGTTTCCAAACTCTTATGACCGTGTCTAGGGGTGTCTTCCGGTTAGAGTATAATCAATGACCGTGTCTTGATTATCGAATTTAGGAGAGATTGATCGCTTGGCGGTTGTCGGTGGCTATAATCAGTTTATTAATAAATTAGTGAGTCATTCTTGCGTCAGTGATCAATCGAGTAAATCGAGGTGGAAATAACTACTTTAGCTGGAGCTTTCTTATTATTGATTTGATTACTATTTTATCTCTCTTTTGTCTCGATTATTAGAATTCTTCATTTTAGTTACTACAATTTGAAACAATACAAAACTACTTTGATTTCTATATTTTTGTTCTGAAAGAAACAATCTTGGATTCACTGTGGGATTAAGGCCTACTTTTTAGCCTATACTAGTTATAGAGTGAAAGGGATATTTATTTGGTGGTTTAACGGCCTTGCACCGTCGAATGTCAACATTAAATGGTCTTTCACCGTATTTCTTTTCCATTCTCTTTATGTAGGCATCCATTTGATATTTTTGATGTCATTTGAAGCAATTTTTGTCAAAAACAATGAAAGCAGAGTGGAATAGTGGATTTAAAGTCAATTCCACTTTCTTGAACAATATATTTAGAGTAACTAATAGTTGAATTGTCATTATCAAACACCATTTGTATTTCTCTATCACGATTTACTGTTTTCACTTTTATTTGTCGCTTTTAAACAACTCCTTATGTGTCAAATATTTTGAAACTAGTGTTACGATAGGAAAATGCTAATTGTGGTGTAATATTGTCAAGGACCCAGGTACTGTAATAAGCATAGATCTAAGTATATTTTGTTGGTCCTCCACGTGTCGAAAAAATTTAGAAAAAAGTAAACGTATTTTTTATTTAAGCGTCGAAATATCGTAATTAACTTCATCCTTTTTCACATCCTCTAAATTCGGTCATCTAATTTAATATTTTTTTATTTCATTTTTGAAGTCATTTTCATAAATAAAAAAAAAATCAGCGAAATAGTAGAATAGTGAATTTGAAATCTATTCCATTGTAAAACTTTGTAGTAAACAACGGATTTGGGGCAACGAACGTTGAATATGTCCTTCACTATTTTTTCCTCTCTCCTGATTCCGGTTTTCCCCTTTTTGTCTTTTATTCTTCTTCACCTATTTGTAGAAAAAAAATCACCCACGTAATAAATAAGGATTGATGAAAGAGTTATGACATGATGATCCTATTATTAAACATAAACTACCATAAAATTAGTGGAGGTAATAACATTTTATGCACTAAAAAACATTATATAATTTATTTCGATCCATTAAGTGATAATAATCTACCTGAGGTAATGACATTTTATGTTTACACTAAAAAAAATTCACTTCAAAAAAAAAGGTACGCTAAAAAAAAGAATTTACAATACTCGGGTGATGTGTGTTTTTAAAATGAATTCGGTGATATCATATCTTAATCGGATTTAGCTTTGCAAAAATCCACTTTTAGGGATTTAAGGATTTATTTATAGGTTTTGTCAGAAAGACACATTAATAAAAATATCGAAATTGAGAAGCTAAAATTTAATCAAGACAAAACCTATACAAACTTCCCAAAATACCCTTTTAAAGTGTTTTCAACCTAATCTAACCTGCCTGCATCTACAACTTCGGCGTTCAAAAACAAAATTGATGGCCACGGAAGTTTCGAGACAAAACCTAAACCGCATCCACGTCTACTATCAAAGGCGAATTCAAATTGATGGTATCGGCGTTGAGACGAATCCTACACATCGACATCTTTGGCGGCAAGAAGTTTACCAATCAAACAAGAACGCCGATGCCGATTTGAAGAAGAAAGGATTGTCTAGTAGTAATTAGTTTTTTTGCCAATCGGAATTGGTTTGGTAGAATTTACTGACCAAAATATATGTAGAAGAAGAAGGAAAAAAGAAGAAAAAAGCGAAAAGCGGCGACGATCGTCCATGGCTGCCATAGAACTTATGAATCCGTTACCTAGGATTGATCGGGCCACTCAGGCCTTGAATCAAGAAGATTGTTTGTGAGGCGTCTCTGGTGGGAATCGGATCACGGGACACCCGATCACGAAGAGGCGTTCCATATTCGGCGAGCGGGAAAGCTAAGCGGAAAGATGGCGGCCGATGCGGAAAAACTGTTTAGCACCTCTCTCTTCGCGGGTGGTAGTAAAGTTGAAGAGGCAGCGAATTTACTTGATGGCGGCTGCCCGATTTTCGGTGAGTGGATAATTGATAGCCATTTCTTTGCTTCATCTGCAAAAATCCGATTCTTTGCTTCATTTCCTACGGCTATCTTTGCCGGTGGGAGACCCATATGCACCGGCGAATGAGTTAATGGCGGCCATGGTTGCGGAGAAGCGATTGTTTGTTTTTTTTTAAAGTTTAGGATTTAGGGTTATTACTATTAATTTTGTAACGTTACTACATTTTTGATGTATTTTATCTATTTTATGGTTATTCTACTTTTGTTTATTGGTTAGCATTACATTTTACATTACTACATTTTCTTTTTTAGTACATTTACTACTTGTTTTTAGGTGTTACTACTTGTTTATTGGTTGTTACTCCTCCGTTTTATATATATATCGCAAAGAAAGAATCACACAGATTAAGAGTAATTAATATGTGTATCGGAATGTATTTTTATTGGAGATGTAAATGTTTTGTTGGTAAAGGAGTTTTTAGTATTGGAATTGTGTTTTTTTATTGGAGATGTAAATATTTTGTTAGGGAAGGAAGAAAAAAATAATAAATCTTTGCATTGGAAATGTAAAATAGCGAGATAAATAAAAAAATAAAAAGCTGAAATGTGAAATGATAAAAAAAAAAGCGGAGAAATTACTACTTTTTTAATTGTATGTTCTGACATTTTATGAAATTTATTCTTACTTGTATTTTATTGATTACTATTTGTTTTCTTGGCTATTCTTTGCACTTTATTTAAGCGTTACTACGTGTTTAATGTGTAAAATGGTATTTTTGTGTCAATTTATTATGAATTTGTCCTTTTTAATCACATAACATGTAGTAACGTCATTCGGACCCATTTGTGATTTTTTTGTCATACTTGCCTTCTCCTTATTTATATGATATCATGTATTAGTTGCACCGACTATATTATAAGAAATGTAGTAAAGTCAAGAGGTTTTCGGTAGCGGTATTAACATTTTTTATGATGTACAAGACAATGTATGTGGATTATCATATATTTAACGCTTTCGTATGTTTTTAATACTCGAGATTTTAGATTATAATGTTGTATTAGATGAACATGTTGGATCTAACCATATGTGATGTAATCACTTTAATCCAGGATCGTTTATGTCAAACTATCAAGAATCTAAAGTATGAAGCGAAGCGTGCACGAATCCATAGTCTTTGTGATTTCCGTAGGATTCGGTCTTCTAGATTTACACACTTTACTCAGACTGTTCGAGAAAACTCTTTTGAAATCCTCTCTGTAATCTCTCTGCGATGATGGGAGACGAAGAGTTGAGAATAGTGTCTGCGACACAGGGGCCAATGACCCACTTTATATAGTAAATATATTTTAGGTATTTTCGATTCTAACCATCAAAAAAGCAGAAATTACCCTTAGTCTCTATATCATAAAAGACCCACGTCCTAATGATACATTATAGTTCAATAACCGTAAACCGAATTAGATCACTTTTATATCGAGCTAATATTTACTGACAGTCCATAATAAATAATTATTTCACATATAAGCTCAACGTTGGATCAATGATCCAACGGAACATTCATTCTATTACTCATTGATTGACATGTATTTTCATAATAATCAATATTGCGAAGAGCGAGCGCGCGTAGGATTTTCGACATGAGATCGAGAATTTATCAATTTTTTTCCATTATACCCATATATTTAGATATTCAATTATATACATATAATTACGGGGAAATAGATAAAAATAGGGGATCAATACATAAAAATAAGATGATCAATTTTACATATATATATATGTGTTTATAAAAAAATATCTTTCTTATTTATACATAATATTTTTATTTTACGAATTAGGCGCAACCGTACCTCCCCATTTAAAGCCTCTCTGGTGACGAGGGTGTGAAGTGCTACATGGAGTAAACATATGGATTAATTATATCACACAAACTACGTATCAATAATATATCCATTATCCATATGTTCAATTAATTCAGTCAATTTATCACTTCACACATTCATTACTATTGATTATTATGGGACACATCACACATATCAATCTATTAATATTACACTTTCATCAATATATATATAGAAACTTGAATAAATATGCCTGAAAAGTAGTTTTTCAGGAAAAATATCTTCGACGCGTCTGGCGGCATGCGTCGCCGCGAAATGTCCATCACGGCATCGCGTCGGCCTCGTGCCGCCCTCACAAGCATATTTTTTCAAATAACTACTTTTCGAAGTATATTTTTCCCAAACACTTACTTTTAGTGCATATTTATTCAAGTTTCCACTGAATAAATATGCGAAAAAGTAGTTTTTAAAAAATATCTTGACGGCATACGGCGCGCATGTCGTCACGAAGTCACGTGACGATGCGTCACGAAATGTACATGCGACGCGGCGTCTTGGCCTCATAAAGCGTATTTTCCAAATAACTACTTTTCTTGAGTATTTTTTCAAACACTTACTTTTCAAGCGTATTTATTCAAGTTTCCCATATATATATATAAGCCACGTAATGTGCACGTACCTTTGTTAAGATTCTTCAAAACGGCTCTTCAGATGAATTGTCCATTTCCTTAAAACTTTGATTTTGAAAGAGCTATTGTCCGTCTTCTATATTGGTAGTCTCTTCAGACATCAAATGTAACACCATTTCCTCAGTTGCCCCAAACATGATGTATCAACATAATGACGGAGCCAATATTTGAATCTCGGGTAGGCTACTCGATTATATTGGATTTCTTGAAATTTTAATCGATTATATTAGGACAATCGAATGAGTTTAATTAAGACGTTTTGATGAGCAAGTTGAATTATATAGGTTTTAGTGTAGAAATTTTTAAAAGCAGGTAGGCTTTTAGCACACCTCAACCCCGCATCCGTCCGCATCCGTCCTTGTATCAACATCATGTAATTTAATGTATCAACTTTGAAAGCCATGTATGCATCACATGCTAAATCTTTAAGTACAATAATTCAACCTCAAATCACATTAATTTATGCGCATGTGAACTTGAGCCATGCATTGTATTGTCACCTATATATATATATATATATATATATATATATATATATATATATATATATATATATCAACAAATACTGAAGAAAATCGAAATACGTGCGAAACATAAACTAAAGCTGGGTGATGCTTTATTGATTGATCAAAATGTTACACCTGATGCTTTCTTTATATAGGAGAGAAAGTGATTATTCAAACAATAATAAAATAAAGATAAACTCCTATCAAAATCTAATTTAAAAATTATAAATCTTTTATTTAAACTGACTTTATCTATAACAATTTTATCTTTTGATATTCTTCCATATCTCTTCAATTTTGTCTTCTATCACCTCCTCAAACGAGCCGGGTTTGGAGGCCGAGTTTGTCTTGGCATGATTTGGAGGGCATCTCCCTCCGATCACTAAAACCAATTGGTGTTAGTAAAGCGCTCTTATATTTCCTTATCACTTTTAACACGCCGCAAGTGTGGCATATGCTAAGCCAGGCCAACATGGCACACAAAGGCATATAAAAGCACAAGGCGGCCAACAAAGAGCGGCAACACTGCATATAATTGGGAAACAATGTTGGAAGCAAGGATTGATCCCATGACCTCATTTCCCGATACTACGAAGAAAATCGAAATCGTGCGAAAGCGTAAACTAAAGCTGGAGTGATGCTTTATTGATTGATCAAAATGTTACACTCCAGTGCTCTCTTTATATAGGAGAAAGTGATTATTCAAACAATAATAAAATAAAGATAAACTCCTATCAAAATCTAATTTAAAAATTATAAATCTTTTATTTAAACTGAAACTTTATCTATATGAATTTTATCTTTTGACGTTCTTCCATATCTCTTGATTTTTGTCTTCTATCAAGCCCAAATGGTGAAGATTTAATGATAGAGGAATACACAGCTTTAATTTGTTGGAACTCGTACTAGCTAGTTGATCCCATTTTTATATATATTGCACGGTGTAAATAGAATTTTATTTATTATTTGTTTATTCATTTATATCAAATGTAAGAGTAATGTTACGCACATAACCACTTGGCCACAAACGTGTGTCATAATATATTTTTACGTGGTTAAAAATAGTCAGCAAAACTCTAATCAATGGCGTAAAAATATGCTTGTCGTTCGTTTTGTCATTACCATCGTTATTGTGATTTTACTCTTACAATAGTTCAATCGCGCCCGTAAAAAATTTCTCGAGTGTGAAAACCGAAACTAATCCAAAGACCATGTGAGGAAATTTCACATATATATTTAGCAACAGACTCAACTTTAATGTATCGATATATAAGTTGCAATTGAAATTTGTATTGAATTTTAGCCTGGATTTCCATATTCATATCCAAATATCACGCATAACCCGATGCACCCTATATGGTTGTGCTGATTTCCAGATCGCTTTGATGTATATAATGAGATAATTCTATAGTTGTGTAAAAGTGGCATACAACTTGATGCACTCGTAGTGCGTTACTACCAATACATTAACTCTGTAATGTATCATCGTAATGTAGCATTTTGTTGTTCTGTATCAAGACACTGTTTCTACATCCTTGAATATTTTCTATGTAATGTAATGAAAATTTATGTCTTTCGGTTGTATGTTATAAGCCATTAATAATTTTTTTGAAGAGTAAGCCATTATTAATGATACATTATTCGTGCAATTGTGTATTCAATTTTTCTTTGTCATCATGTATTTCATCACTCCAAAAAGCAACAATATCAATCTTTGTTTTGTCACGATATGTTTCATCATAATTTCTTCTCGACCATTCATTACATTGCATTGCCACGACAAACCGCCCCTAGTATTATATATATCAAAACAATGAGATTAAAACATGATATAAAGGTGTCATATATAATCACTTAGCTACAATAAATATTAAACAATTATAGATTTTTGTCCGGAATGACAAAATTATCAAAAATCGGATAGAAGAAATCGTAATTTAATAAGACAAAAGTAATAATTATGAAATAACAAATATGAAGTATAAATGTGGAATAAAATAATATGAAGTAACAATTGTGAAACACAATGAACATTAACACGTGAAGTAATAATTTTAAAGTAATAATTGTGATTTTTGTCGGCTTTATAATCATGAAAATATTCTTTTGTCCTTCCGAATAGCATTTATTAATTTTTTATCCTTCTAGCCCCTTCCCTAAAAAAATATTCTTAAATCAATGATAATTAATTATGTAGACTCATAATTTTTCAGTAATGTAAAAATAAGTTGTCACTCGTTATGGTTGAACGATTTGTAATAGTAAAAGATGGTAATGTTGTTATTATAACGTACGATTATGTCACAACAATAATTAAAAAAAAGGTTTTGATTTTTTTTTAAAGTGGGTCTATACTTTAACTTGTATTGTCATTTGTCAACTGCTAAGTAACCTTGTATTGTCACTTTTGCATTGATGCTTGTTTCGTTTAAAAGTTAATAATTTAATATATAATTGAAGAGTTTTGTCGAAGAGAAATCAAAGCATCTAGTAGTTTACCGTAGCTCGAGTTTTAAAAGTGTCTCTAAACTCGAGGCGTAAGTTGTTGTATCATATGAGACAATTGCTACTACTGCGGACGGATGATCACGTGTGGGGTGATGTTGTGCTAAAGATAGAATGAAAATACTCGTTTCGGTTTGATCTCTGTTTAATTGGTTTTGCATCTAATTCGTTTATGTCCTTTTAATTTGTTTTTTTTTTTTTAGAACCTTTTAATTTGTTTGATCCGTTCGTTTTGATCATTCTTTTCTATAATATCCATTACGCAAAGCTAAAGCTTATAAAAGCCTTCTACACGTATACACACAACAAAAAGGCTACTAGAATCTTTTACACTTTACCTACGTACTGCTAGCTAGAGGGAAATGAATTGTAAACAATACGTTATAAGACATGTATCACTAGAGACGTAAAATATGTAGTAAACAGGGGTAATTTTGGTTCTGTCAGGGCAATCATTGAATAAGACAAAACTAGAATATAAAGAATTGCTCTGGCAATACCAAGCACAAAAAATGAGTAGAAAATGTCAATAATATCTACCTAAATGGTTAAGAGACTTTATTGTTCATATATTCAGTCTTATTGTGTGCGTGTGTGGTTTATAATTACTTTGCCAAAAATAAAATAGAATACTGCATCGAACATTTCAAACATCTATGGATATCCATCGACTTGTGTATATCCACATTTGGATGCCGGGGTATGAATTTGTATATTCCTACCCGCATTGATATTAGGTAGGTTACTATGTTGATATGATATATATCAACATCCCAAATAGTGAAGATTTAATGATAGAGGTGTCGTGAAGGTGACTTAAACTCTCCGTGATCCGGGTGGAACCATTCAAGACTCAAATTGCGATGGACAAATGAGAAGTGTATTCAATTCGCGGCATCAAGAGGGTGGAGTCTACCGAGGCTTCAAAGAGGGTGACTATCACCAGGTGACAAATACACGAGTACTTGAATACAAAGCAGGTCCCACATCCGCTAATTCTGCATGTGATGTAATGATACAAATGTCATTAAAAGCGAGGACACGTGTAGGGGTATTTATGGTGCATCGCATAAAAGATTCTCATGCTAGTGGTTTAGGATTTGTGCCTATAAATACATTTGTTGTCCCATTATCTCGTGTGTGTTGAAATCAGAAAATTCAAAGGCATAATAAAATATCTCTTTCTCGCCTGTGGTTTTTTACCTCCCAATCGGAGGGTTTCACGTTAACTGCGTGTTCTTCTTGTTTCAAAGTATCTCCTTTGATTGTTTATGTTTGATTGCTTCGCTTTCGCTTCTTGCATCCGGTTATCTCCATCCGCTTTATAACAAGTGGTATCAGAGCCAGTTCTGGGAAAACAATCCAGCACTTATCAACTTCGCCTTCACCAAGGCCTTCAAAGAAGTGCTAGGATCTCAGTGACAAAGTTGTGATCTTTAGCAAGGAAAGATGTCAGCATGAACGTAAAAATCGATAAATTTACAGAAGGAGCAGTTTTGGTCTCAGTGGCAAATCAAGATGCGTACTTTGAAACAAAGCAGGTTTGTGGAATCTTTTATCCGACAAACCAAATACAAGTGCAAAGAGATTATGCTACCTGGAAGAGAAAGCACATTCAACCATCATGTTGTGCTTATCCGATGATGTTATCACCGAGGTTGCCGAGGGAAGACACCGCAGCCTAAGTTGTGGAAAAAGCTTGAAAGCCTCAGATATGACCAAGTCACCGACCAACAAGTTGTTGTTGAAACAGAGGTTGTTCACTTTGAAGATGCATGAAGTGAGTCCACTGAGGAACATCTCGGACCACCAACACAATATTGCTTGATTTAAGGAATATTGATGTTAAAATTGAAGATGAAGATGCGACCCTAATCCCGCTGGTGTCATTACCGCATCATATGAAAACTTTGTGCGCTCTTTCATAGTTGGAAAGGATACGAGAGCTTTGTGAGGATGTGAGGTCCGCCTTACATGCCAGGAGCTTAGACACAAGGTCACTGGCATGATAAATATCAGTCGGCTGGCTAGCAAGCTGCGAATAATAGTGGAAAAGGATATGGATGTAAGAAGAAAAGAAGTCGTGGTCCAAAGGTCCTAAGTCTATCGATGTCCAGAATTATCAGAAGGAGCGTGGACATTGAAGTCCAATTGTCCAAGGAAGAAGAAACAAAGACAGAAGGCATTCCTCGCACACAGCCTTTGGCTACCGAGCAATCTGACGAGGATCTGTTCTACAGTTGCAGGATTCTACACACCACAATGATGTGTGGATACTTGATTCTGGAGCATCCTACCATATTTGTCCAAACAGAGAGTGGTTTTCACTTATGAGCGGAGATAGATGGTGGTCAATTTATATGGCCAACAAAGCAAGGTTTGCAAAGTTGTGGGAATTGGCTCAAGAAAGTTAAGGACAGAGGATGGTAAATTTTGTACAATCGAAAGATGTAAGACATGTTCCACAGATGACCAAGAATTTGGTATCTCTCGATCACTCGACATGTTAAGCGGTTCAATTTCAAGGGTGAAGGTGGGCAAACAATGTCTTCAAAGATTCAAACAGTAGTCCTCAAAGGCATCAAGAGGGGAACTTTGTATATATTACAAGGATTCATCAGATCTCCTTTGCACTGGCCATTGCATCCTCGGGCAGATTCACCTGGCCTCAGCAGACTCACCATGGTACATGAGACTTGGTCACACGGGTGAAAGGGGTATGCGTGTTCTTTCTTCAAGAGGTTTTCTTGGGGATATAAGGTCAAGAACTGACTTTTGTGAACATTGTGTGTTTGGGAAGTTGCATAGAAGTAAATTCTCAAGCAGGTTGCACAATACAAAGGCAACACTTGATTATATCCATTCAGATCACGGGGTCCATCAAAAGTTGAGTCATTGGGTGGTCATAGATATTTTGTGTCATTCATGATGACTATTCAAGGATGACTTGGGTGGTGATGATGAAGAACAAAAGTGATGCATTCAATAACTTCCAAGCAGTGGAAGGCCCTAGTGGAGAATCGAGCAGGCAAGAAAATCAAGAAGCTTCGCATGTATAATGGTCCTGAATTCACCGGACGGATTTTGATTCATTTTGTGCAAATTGAGGGTATTGCCAGACATCATATCAGTAAGGAATACACCTCACAGTAATGGTGTAGTGAAAGGATGAATCAAACTCTACCGAGAGGGCAAGATGTATGCTTTCTCAAGTCGGGTTTATCAAGGAGATTTTGGGCGTAAGTCGTTAAGACAAACTTGCTACTTAATCAATGTGAGTCCTCACACAGAATCAATCTCAAGACACCATTTGAGATGTGGTCGCAAGCCTCACACTACTCCGCCTAAGGGTTTTGGAAGCACAACTTTACTATCATGTTAGTGAAGGAAGTTGGAGCCAAGAGCCAAGAAGGGAGTGTTTGTGGGGTATGGTGATGGAGTGAAAGGATATAGGATTTGGTCATCGCAGAGTCCGTAGTAATCCTCACAGGACGCTGTGTTTGATGAAAATTCTATGTTAAACTCATCGCTGGAGAGGTCTACCGAGTCTCAAACCGATCTTGAACTGATGGTGGTTGAGAAACAGTGGAGCTTCAGTGAGTCCACCGATATGCAACAATCTGATCCAAATCAACACTATACTCGATCCGATAATGAACCAGGGACCGATCCAAGCCATCTGATGAGACCTCGGCGAGGCGCCATACAAACATTGATCGCAGAGAGTCTACCGCCAAAGCCAGGCCTAGAAGATCTAATGTCGATACCTCCAGAGATATGGATATGATGATTTGGCCGGATATGCACTCCAAGTTGCGTAAGAAGTAGAGGTTGTCGAACCAACTACTTACAGGGAAGCAAAGACATGTACGTACATCTCAAAGGCATGCAAACCATGGAGATGAAATGGAGTCATTGTTGAAGAATCGACTTGGGAATTGGTCAAACAAATTAATGACAAGTGGAGTTGTGACTTGTAAATGGATTTTCAAGAAGAAGGAAGGAATAACTAAGGCGTAAGGGGTCGTATAAGGCACGCTTTGGTTGCAAAGAGGATTCACCAAAAGGAAGGGGTTGACTTTGATGAAATATTTTCACCAAAGGGTCGACACACTTCAATCGTGGTGTTACTAGCAATGGTGGCACAAAGAGATCTCGAACTTGAGCAATTAGATGTGAAAACCGCTTTTCACATGGTGAGGTGGATAAGAGATATACATGACACAACTGAGGGTTTTCAAGTTCTGAAAGGAAAATTATGTCTGCAAGTTGAAGAAATCATTGTATGGTTTGAAGCAAGCTCCAAGGCAAAGGTATAAAAGGTTTGATGAGCTTCATGCTTCAAATAGGTTATAACAGAAGTCCATATGATCAAGTGTTTACTGGTCTGGCTTGAAAGATGGATCATATATCTATCTTGTTCAGATGTGGATGACATGTCTTGATAGTCGCAGCAAAGGAAGTCTCGATGTTCAAAATCAAGAACCTTCTTAGTCTTTGAATTTGAAATGAAGGATTTGGGTGCAACCAAGAAAATCTTGGGGATGGAGATCTGGAGAGATAGGAGTCGAAAGAAGTTGTTCTTGTCTCAAACAGGTTACGTGCGTAAGATATTGGCCAAGTTTGGGATGTCTCACAAGAAAACCAATAGATACTCCTATGGCATCAAATGTTCATTTGTCTGCTTTATGCTTCACGACCACCAAGAGAAGGAGTATATGTCAAAAGTTCCCATGCTAAAGTGCGGGCTTGGCGGCCTGATGTATGCCATGGTTTGCACTAGGCCTGATCTGTTCAGCAATCAGTGTTGTCGCAGTTTATGGCTCAACCTCGAAAGGAACACCGAAAGTCATTAAAAGGATATTCGTGCACTCGAGAGGTACAAACGATGTTGGTCTCATTTATGGTGGTGATATCGGTGCTGTCACAAAGTTACATCGTGATGCCGATTACGCAGTGATGTTGTTGACAGAGAAAATCAATGATCGGTTATGTGTTTACATTGGGAAATGCAAAGTGGTCACCGAAAGCTACTTCTTCAGCTCACATGAGCCTTATCAACTACCGGGCGAATATATGGCTCTTATGAAGCAAGCTGGGAGGGTGTCCGGTTGAAGGGGGCTAGTCAATGATTTGGGGTTGCATCGAGGATCAGCCGATATATATCAGGACGATCCTAAGTGCAATATGTTTAGCTAAGGATCGTTTCATCATGAGAGAACCAAGCATATTGATGTCGTATCATTTCTTGAGGAATGAGAAGAGGTTGTGGTGAAGAAGATTGGCACAAAGGAGAATCCTGGCGATATGTTCACTAAACTGGCCAAATAGAGTAAGTTCCAGCTTTGTCCGACTTACCGAATATTCAAAGCTTGTAATCTGCTTCGAAACTCTACCGAGGCGATCGGTGGAGTGGATACTGTGGAGATAGTCCGGTACAAGTACATCCGGCATTGACGAATGCATCCGTACAAGTACATCCGGTTATGCAATCTGCTTGACTCTAGTGAGAGTTGAAGTCAAGGTGGTGATTTGTCGTTAAGGTGACTTAAACTCCGCATCCGGGTGGAACCAATCAAGACTCACCAGTGATGGACAAATGAGAAGTGTATTCAATTCTCGTGCATCAAGAGGGTGGAGTCTATCGAGGCTTCAAAGAGGTGACTATCGCAGGTGACAAATGGCACGAGTACTTGAATACAAAGGGTCCCACATCCGCTAATTTCGCTATGTGATGACTATACAAAGGTCATTAAAAGGAGGACACGTGTAGGGGTATTTATGGTGCATCGGACAAAGATTCCTTGCGGCTGTGGTTTGTGGATTTGTGCCTATAAATACATTTGTTGTCCCATTATCTCGTGTGTGTTGAAATCAGAAAATTCATTGCATAATAAAATATCTCTTTTCTCGCCTCGTGGTTTTTTACCTCTCCCACCGAGGGGTTTTCCACGTTAAATCATGTTCTTCTTGTTTCGTTATCTCCTTTGATTGTTTATGTTTGATTGCTTCGCTTCGCTTTCTTGCATCCGGTTATCTCCATCCGCTTTTATAACAAGAGGAATACACAGCTTTAATTTGTGGGAACTTGTACTAGCTAGTAGATCCCATTTTTATATATATTGCACGGTGTAAATAGATTTTTATTAATTATTTGTTTATTCATTTATATCAAATGTAAGAGTAACGTTACACATATAATCACTTGGCTACAAACGTGCTGACATAATATATTTTTACATGGTTAAAAATAGTCAAGAAACTCTAATCAATGGCGTAAAAAACGCTTTGTCGATCGCTTTGTCATTACCATCGATATTGTGATTTTACTCTTACAACAGCTCAATCATGCGGATCTAAAAATTTCTCAAAGAAAACTCGAAACTAATCCGAAGATCATGTGAGGAAATTTCACATATAATATCTAGCAGCAGCTCAACTTTAGTGAATCTGATATATAAGTTGCAATTGAAATTTGTATTCAATTTTAGCCTGGATTTCCATATCCATATCCAGCTATACGTACAACCTGATGCACCCTACATGGCTGTGCTGATTTCCAGATTGCTTTGATGTATATAATGAGATAATTCTATAGTTGTGTAAACGTGGCATACAACTTGATGCACTTTGTAAGCATTACCTGCATAATACATTAACTCTGTAATGTATCCTCGTAATGTAGAATTTTATTGTTCTGTACTACTTATTAATCGTTCTACATCCTTGAATGTTTTCTATGTAATGTAATGAAAATTTATGTCTTTCGGTTGTATGTTATGAGCCATTAATAATTTTTTTTGAAGAGTAAGCCATTAATAATGATACATTATTCGTGCAATTGTGTATTCAATTTCTTTGTTATCATGTATTTCATCACTCCAAAAATCAACAATATCAATCTCTGTTTTGTCATGATATGTTTCATCATAATTTCTTCTCGATTATTCATGGCGTGTTTTGCACGGCAAACCCCCCTAGTATTATATATATCAGAACAATGAGATTAAATCATGATATAAAGGTGTCATATATAATCACTTAGCTACAATGAATATTACAAAATATTCTTAAATCAAATAATTAATTATGTAGACTCATAATTTTTCAGTAATGTAAAAATAAGTTGTGTCACTCGTTATGGTTAAACGATTTATAATAGTAGAAGATGGTAATGTTGTTATTATAACATACGATTATGTCACAACAAATAATAAAAAAAAGGTTTTGAATTTTTTTTAAAGTGGGTCTACACTTTATCTTGTATTGTCATTTGTCAACTGTTAAGTAACCTTGTATTGTCACTTTTGCATTGATGCTTGTTTCGTTTAAAAGTTAATAATTTAATATATAATTGATGATTTTTGTCGAAGAGAAATCAAAGCATCTATTAGTTTACCGTATCTCGAGTTTTAAAAGTGTTCCTAAACTCGAGACGTAAGTTGTTGTATCATATGAGACGTACAATTGTTACGGCCGCGGACGGATGATCACGTGTGGGGCTATGTTGTCCTATAGATAGAATGAAAATACTCAATAAAAATACTCGTCTCGGTTTGATCTATGTTTTAATTGGTTTTGCATCTATTCGTTTATGTCCTTTTAATTTGTTTGATCCGTTCGTTTTGATCGCTCTTTTCTATAATAATGATTAACTGAAATGTAAATGGTTAAACTCTAACCATGAGGGTCCCCACTCCTCCTGTCCCATGGGATGAGTGGAGAATGTTATCATATGAGACGTACAATTGTTACGGCCGCGGACGGATGATCACGTGTGGGGCTATGTTGTCCTATAGATAGAATGAAAATACTCAATAAAAATACTCGCCTCGGTTTGATCTATGTTTTAATTGGTTTTGCATCTATTCGCTTATGTCCTTTTAATTTGTTTGATCCGCTCGCTTTGATCGCTTTTTCTATAATAATGATTAATCGAAATGTAAATTGCTAAACCCTAACCACGGCGCCCCACTCTCGCAGGTCCCCACTCCCCTCGCCCCGGGATGAGCGGAGAATGTTATCATGCGATGATAACCCAAAGAATTCGAATCGCTTTACGCCTTTGTTACGCAAAAATGAATAATTCGCCCATTCTGGGAATCGAACCTCTAAGGTCTCGGTAGGCTGCACCACGCACCCAAGCCCCTTGCCAACTAGGTTATGTCATGGGTTATGATTAACTGAAATGTAGATTTATTTTGATTTTCCTGTGCTTATGTTCCTTATTTTGCAGTAATCAATGCGTAATTTTTTCCATAATTTATGCTTACGTGTTTGATTTCCTTTATACACGTACCGTAAAGTCCCAAAGAGATATTATATCAGAAAAATCATTTTGGAATTACCATGAAGCCACTTTTCACTAAAACAGTGTTTGTAAGTATTTGAGTAAAAAAATAAAAGTGAAAATATTCTTTTACATTTATATCGTTTATATCCATTACGCCAAGCTAAAGCTTGTAAAAGCCTTCTACATGTATACACGGGAGATCATTATACGCGCTGCTTCACACGCACGTGTGAAGCAAAAAAAAAGGCTACTAGAATCTTTTACACTTTACATACGTACTGCTAGCTAGAGGGAAATGAATTGTAAACAATACATTATAAGACAACATGCATGACTAGCAGAGGATCAAAAATTGTTCGTGACATCATGAGATTTGTGTGCTTATGTGGGGGATTTGAAGACACTTTGCTCTACGGCGCTTGATGATCAAAGTTGTTTAAGTCTCCGCGATGTGTACGCTGCTTTTCGACAAAGATCGGCGGAGTATGTAGAGGCTCGTGGCTTATCGACGCAGCTTCCGCCCCACAGCTTTGTGGATAAGTGGGTGCGCTCGTGAAAGGTGTTATAAAGGGAAATGTTGATGCGCCGCCATCGGCGCGGAGCAGGGTAGAGTCATTTTCCGAGATTCTCATGGGTCAGTCCTTCATTCTTTTGCATATCACTTCGATCCAGGGGACTCGGTGGAATATATGGAGCAAAGGCTTCCCTTGGCTTTGGAGGAAGCGCGCCATTTGGGGATTCAACGACTACATGTAAAGAGCGATTGTTTGGCGTGTATCTCGAGGCTCCGCAGACTGTCAAGATCTTACGCCACATGAACGTCTAGTGACAAGACATCGTTTTGGCTACGTTACTTGGGCTTTCACTTCTTTTACTTTTATTCTGCAGATGAGGAATGCTTATGCACACCTTTATTCGGTGTGTGGGGAATGTCCATACACACCTTTTAAATTTCGACACGCTTGTTTGCTTTTGACTTCGACATCTTGCACTTCGTTCCCCTGCACATAAATTCATATATTGATAATTTCACTCACACGATTACATTACATATATAAGTTTCATGGTTGTTCATAAACTACAGAAAAGAAAATCACACGGGTAATTAAGTAGAGAAATTCAAGAGCCTTTAATTCAATAATTGTTCGGTATGAACATATATATCATTGGATTAAGGACTATATATATAAAATTTATTCTTGAAAAGGAAAAAAGAAAAGAAAAAAGCAGCACACGTTAAAATACATCATTACACGAATTCAATCTTCTCCAAGTCGGATCAAAGTCGCGCGTCCTTCTTTAATAAAAGTTCTTTTCCTCAAAAAAAAATCTTTAAACGGCTCCTTTTTTATCATTTTCTTTTTTATAAAAGCAAACAGATATTATTAACAAAAGAACCGGCAAGAGACAAAGCACAGAACAAAATAAAGAAAACAACAACACCAACAACAATAGCCAAAATTACATAACCAAAGAAAAACGACATTAATTACCAAAACTTATCAGAATCTACACCTTAAGATACATAACTTAGTACAATTTCAACCATTAAGCTCTTGAAATCACCATACCATCGCCACAATTTGCTTCTATCCTACTGCTTTTATACTATGCAAATACATATATAGATATATACGCTATATATGTTTCTCAAGAAAGATCTCATTCTGTTAAAGACAATTACATGGCAGATTCCATAAATCGCCTTCGCCATGGTTTTGTCACTTGTCTTGCTATTGCTAGTTATACATCCTACTAACGATTGCCTTACTAGCCGATATAGATTTATACTGCCAAAGAACGCAACTACAAGTGGGATGTGAAACTAGCAACAACAAAACCAATAACAAAGTCATACCCTAAGAACCATTTATAGGATCTGGCATAATTGTGGCTTTCAACAAATGAGATACAATACAAACACATATAGTATTGTATGCCTCATATACGCCTAATTAAATACCAATACATATGCACATCGTAATAATCAAATGGAGGCAATATATTCAAATGGCCCAAAAACGTTAATGTTGTTGACAATCACGAATAACGGCTTTGATTACTTACTTTTCACTGCTTGCATCAAAGATCAAAGATCAAGATCAACATCAACATCACGGGGATCATCTAAGGCATCTCTCAGCTTTCCAATTTCTATGTAGTCAGTTTCATCCTTTTTCAATATTTCAAACGCAGTCCGGAGGTTTGCATCGCTGCCATATTGTTTCAGGTGAATTCAAATCTTTACAAACTCCTTGTACTTTTCATATTGGTCTTTACAAATAAACCCCGTCAGAGAAATACACATCTATTAGCCACCAGATACACGGTTTCTCCTGTTTTGTATTCCATGTGTAACCCATATATACGGATTCACACCGCATACATAGGATACACGTCTGGGTAAAATTTGCGATTTTTCCTTTCTTTCAAAAGTTCTGGATATGCATATCCATATCTAAGATATGTGGAATTAAGAAAATATGCTATAAAATAGTAAAAGGTCTCCACAAAATCATTGAGAAGTTGCCCGAAACCAAAATGAAGAAAAACCAGTGAAATTTGTTTTTATTTTCTATGTTTTTCATAGTACCATCTCATGTAGAGCTTGATCCCTATATTTTTATATTTACGTGTATCCATTCCACAACAGTATCCTATATTTTAAATCTCTTGCACCCCCTGTATCACTATCACACACTTGTGTATATATTCATACCTGCGTATCCATACGTGCAACCTAGCCTATTAGTTCCATGTTACCTCCCGTATCTTATATTACTCAAAATTCATTATATTCTCTCACATCTAAACACGCCAAAACGATTGAATTAATAAAAAGATTTCATTGCATTTCATTCCAAAGAATCCAAACGCACCTCAAGGAATCGAAAGTTTATATGCATGTACCGTCGTAAGTTTGCAATCTTTGACTGTCACTTGTTGGCCAAGGCTCTCTAGCTAGAGCAGGCTTAGTTCAGACATTCCTCCCTTGTTTGTAAATACGATCCGAATGCCTCATCTATGCCCAAAGGCATCTCTATGGCATAAATCCTCGAGATCACCTTCAATACGTAAACAAATTACTACCTTTGCCTTTCAAAACCAAAATGCGAAAAATGAAATACTTAACAAGAATATTATGTCGATAACAAGTCCTTTCCGTTACCCTTAGAGCAAGTTTCTTCAACTTGTTCCTCATAGAAAAGTCCTTGAGTCTTGATCTCACAGAACTAGAAAGTCCAACAAAACAGACAAGCATTAAGCCACAATTCTAAAACGAAACCTATACAGATGCATAAGTATGTAAACAAATTGAAAGAAGAGTAAGAAAGGACAAACATAACCCTTTGGTTCCCAAATGCATGTTTAAAGAGACAGACCTGCCGAAAAGGAGGAGCACCGTGAAGTAAGATGTAAAGAATCACACCAAAGACTCTAGATATCACCTTTGGTCCACAATTCCATCCAGACTTCAGGGGCAATGTAATAGGGACTCCCCACAATCTCCTCAAACGCTTGCCTATTAGAAAAGAAAGAAATATACAGAAATAATTAAAGTGGAAAATTTTAAAAGTTATTGTATATACATAAATATACAATGTTCACTTCTTTATATAGTAGGTAAATGAGATAAATATATTTATTTAAAAACTAAATATAAAACTACTATTTTATCCTAAGGCAATTTAAAATAAAATAATAACCTTTTATTCAAACTATTTATCTAAACACAACTTTATTCAAACTATTTATTTAAACACAACTTAATCTCCTTTTTGACACCAATCTACATCTCTTCTAATTTTGTCTTCTATTAGGAAAAAACTGTAAATTTTAGGAGAAGAAGCAACTGACAGTCACTAAACATGCGAATTATGTGGATAGGATTTTTGCAATAAGTACAGAGGAACAATACAATCAAGCAGAATGTTATACTAGACATAACATGAATATTATGCTGATGACAAAAGCCATGATAATGACCTCCACAAACTAAAAATGAAGCAATGCACACCATAAGAAAGTTCAAGAAAGGCATATTTTCACCAGAATAACTTCAACAATCGCGCGTGTTACTTCAGTAGCTATCCTCTCTGAAAGACACTTATTATTAGCAATAATTTGATCAAACAATTGGCGTCCGTCACAGCTGCTCCATCACAAGGTGTAATGTATCAGCATCGCCATATGTATCCTTCAAAGCAAGGATATGACGATGCCTAGGCAATTGGCTCAGAACTTTAACTTCTCTTCTCACCTAGCTCGTCAAAATCTAATTTGCTTTTTATCTCCTTCTTCCAGAAACACTTACAAGTATACACGACTTATTGGTGGTAAGGCAGCCAGGTTGTATAGAAATCACCCTATCAATCTCTTTTCCTAACACAAATTTCACTTCAAAATCCCAATCAGTTGGATTTTGCAAGACTGTATAGTAATCCCTATCCGGTGGATTATCTCTGACACGGCGATATTTCATTATAACAGTCGGATGAAAAAACTAAATCTTCAAAGACAGGAAATCTGGAAGGGATAATAAAAGAGGGAAAATCTGGAAGGACCTATATTTTGTATCTTCCAACTTTTTTTAAACCATCCATATGCTTATACTTATGCTTACATAGATACATAATTTTATTAGCTGTAGGATTAATAAATATCTTTATATTAAAGCAGTGATTCTCTTTTATTAGCAAAATTTGGAAAATAAATTATACATACACACAACAATAAATAATGCCAATAAAGTGACACAAATCACTGTTATATTATACAACCTTACCCTCAAACACCTCTTCTCCTATATATATATATATATATATATATATATATATGCCTTAGTGTTTAAACTACCTTGTCGATATTGTTAGCCTCAAATCCTTCCGAGCACGCCCCCAGCACCAATAATGCTAATATGGAATATGCCATAGTTGTGAGGGGTCAAAAACTGCAGTAATAGAAAAAAGTGTGTTGTCATCCATATATTTTTAGTGTAGAAAGGAGATAGAAAGAGATCAAATATAACGCGAATAGAAGGAAAGAGACCGTAAAACTTAAGAATTAAAAAGCAAATGCAAAACGTCTTTTAACACATTACCTCTAACCAAATTCTAGTTTTCCTTAAAAATTATGTCGTAGCCTAATGAACAACCCATATGTTGAATACATGAACAATTATCTGTAAGGATTCGATGAAAATTTGTTTATTAGTAGTGTTTAGGCCGATGTTGCATACACAAATGCAAACACAATAGCTTTGTAAGTTTGAGGAAAAAGAAAATACGAAAACAAACTGTTTTTCTTTTAAAATATTTTTTCTCTACTTCCCGGCCTGCCGCTTACATATTTTCGGGTATACCAAAATTAGCCAAGAGCCTTACTCACTTCAAATATAGTACTACTACTTAAATATGCTTGAGAGTTACAAAACAACAAGAAACAAACAACAAACCTGTTTTTGACTGCAGTTTTTGAAACTTAATTCAACCTGATGTTAGCTTGATAAATCTACGAAAACCAGATCTATAAATTAAGCCTAGTGGTGGTGGTGTGGTGGAGATGAGTGTTTTGAAACACAATAGCTAGAGCACCAATTTGGAGGTGGTGGGTGGAGGCGGTGGGTGGAGGTGATGGTGGTGGTGAGGTGGTGGTGGGTGTTTTGAATGCAAACACAATAGATAGAGCAAAAAAAAAAAAAGCTATTGATGAGTGATGTTCAATAACAAGAAAGCTATAAGAAAATTGGATGAAGGGGATTTGTGTGACCTTATGAGGGAGGGACTGTTTGTATATATAGGGGGGAAAGCTGTAAAATTGTTTTGTGCCAGTTGCTGTGTCTTAATTAAGCTTTGTGTTGTGATATATATAATAACATTTAAGTCATCGTTATCTTTAAGGTGATAGTATAATTAACGAGCAATCCGACAAGCTTTCTTACATATTTGATATTATAATGGACGTAAATTAGGATCAATGAGTCATTACATTATGATTAAAGTTTAACAACAAAAAAACATTAGGATTAAAGTTGTAAAAATGTCACTTTTATGTCATAAAATTAAACATTGTGAGACACATTGTTTTATCTAGATCCCACCATAATCAATGGTGGGATAATGTGTAGTGGAGATGTTGTGCACGCTTGATGCGGTGGATATATCACTCCCGCTTTCTAATTTTGATTTACATCCGGTTATGATTGATACTCCTATGTGGAAGCTTAGCAATAATAACATGTTCTCGGTTGTTGCACACTCGCACACTTGCACTAAAGATGGCCATGGGACGGTATCTCAAGAAGCCATAGTTTTATTTTGTATTATTTCTCTTGCTACTTATAATTGTAAGCAATTTTTTATCACTTCAATAAAACAATAGTTCAATGGTTTTATTTCACATACATACATACAAAAGGAAACAACAAATAAGCAATGCTAAAAGAACCCCTAGCGGTAGCAGCAGCATCCTAGCTAGCTACCTACATGCCTCTTTTGATGTTAAACTGCATAGCAGCCTTGTGTTATCGCGCTTTAGCATATATATATATATATAGCTGTTGTTTTAAACAGAAAAAAAAGTTAGGATTCATGTTTCCTTCCTTTGTTAAGGCTTTGGCCCTTTCGAATGGAAGAGTAAAATCAGAAAAGAGGCATTTGGCCCATGTGATCCCAAAAGATTGAGTAATTAAAAGAACCTTTTTTTTTTCTTGCAGAGAGTAACATCAGAAAAAGATGATTCTTCAACATTTATGCAAACCCACCTAAGAACGGGAAAATTCTTCTATAATGAAATCCATTTAAAGAAGAAAACACGCGATGAATCTGACCACACAAATTGAACTCAAATTCAAACTGCATATTCGTAATCATCAACGCATGTTTACTTGCAGTAAATGGAGTAACCATAAAAACAACCAATTTGCTATTTTCAACAAATGCATAGATCTTTGCCAAGGATTAAAACATTCGATGAAACTTGATTAATTTACTCCTTTAAAAAACCATATTTAATCCTATATTATGACCGGACATATATAATGTGTAACACCCATATTTCGGATACCGAGACCTTCCGGACATAGGGACGCCTCGCACGTGACAAAACGTAAAATGCCACGTAAACCTAATGTCATATTAGAATGATTAAAGCGTGCGTGAAAGAAAAAGAAACAATCAAGAGACTCGAAAACTGATACTTAAAATCTCCCGTTAATCAACTCAATTGATTATTACAACCATTGTCCAAAGAGAAATTTCTTGCTCCGTCATTGATACTAACTTGTATTATAACTCAACTTGACTAAAAAAAGGGAAATTGCTGATACATAAAGAACTTCATAGCTTCATTCCTTATTAAACCAAATTCATTATTCAACTCGTCTTCAATCTCTATTTCTTCTTATTTCAAATAAAGGAGTGAACACTAGCCAAATGCTCAATAAGGAAAAAGATTATCGAACGAGAGATTAATATTTATCGGATGCCGATAGACATGATATGAATCCAATTTATCCATTTCACAAACAAGTTGAAAGCATAAATTGTAACATAATAAAACTACTTTTCAAAAGATAACTTCAAACATAAGAAAAAACAACTTTAAAACCATATTGAACAAAGCATGAAAAAACTAACATGTTAACTAGGTTATGTTAATGTTGCACGTACTTGTTCGATTCATTGTTTATATATATATATATATATACCTACTCAACATGTTCATGTTCTACTGATCAAAATTACGTAAGCTATCTTAACCCGCATTTTTTACTTGTCTATTAACCATAACAATATGGTCATATGTTGTCCGTCATGTTCATGTTTCGTATTTACTTAACATAGTCATGTACTTGTCGATCTTAGTCTTTCATGTTCTTGATTCTATTTACTTAATGCGAGGCCGCATGGTAAAACTTGACTAGTATGACTAACTATACCGCAACGTGGGGCTTTTATGCCCAAAGTACTTTATAACACACCGCCTTAAGAACGAAATGGCTAGTTATAAAATTAAGGGTATAGAAATGTTTTTGTATCACTCATTATAAAATAACCGCTGTGACACTAGTACAAGATAACCCTCAAAGAATAATTACGATTAGGACCGTAAAAATATTTGTTTAGTGATGTTATTTATTTATCGAACATTATTTTAAGCATCTTTGCCTAAGTCGAGACCAGAAAAAATTATTGATTTGACGACGTTATTTATTTATCGAGGTTATACCGTATTATCCTTTTCTTTATGCAGGCTTATTGTAAGGGAGGAAGACAATAAGAGCGTAAATTGAAAATCAGTTGTGTCGGGCACGACTGACATAGAATCGCGCCGTGCTTTTCCGACATCGAAAATCGTAACGTAGCGATCCTTACGCCCAAACGTAGGAAATTCAAACCAAATCTCATACAAAAACACTCAACATGCATTTCTTACGCTTAAACGTAGAGATCTCTACGCTTAAACGTAGAAAATCCTTACGCTTAAACGTGAAGATTCTCACGCTTAAATCGTAGCGATCTCTACGCTTAAACGTAGAAAAATTCTTGTCCATTCAAAAATTATTTTTTTAAAATATTTTATCGACTTTTTGTTATTTAACATTTGTAAGCAAAATCTTGCAAGATAAATTTTTTTTTGCTATAAAAATCCTGTAATTTTAAAAATAAAATAAAATTAGTGAAGTCAAGAAATTTCATAAAAACATATGAAATTAATAAAAAATTAACAATACTAACCATTTTTAGAGAAGATCCTTAACTACTTTGGGCATAGGAGAACAAGGCAATTGGGAGTTCCAGAGATACCACTCAAGGTAAAGCTGCATGGATTATCAAGTATTGCTACCGCAAATTAATCAAAACATCTATATAAAACATCATATATATATATATATAGTATTAATTTACCCTCAAAAATTATATCATATTTATGTATTATAGCTTAAAGCATCCTGAAAATAAGCTAAAACTACTACTAACAATCATAAAAATGTTTTTATTAAAAACAAGATTTTATCACATTAATGTTTCCAATAGGTTGTAATTAAGGCTTAGCTTGGCGAATCTGTAAATGATTAATTGATTAGGAAACATTTAATTATATACTCACAAAAAGAGATGCCGAAATCAGAAGAAGTTTCAGCTCCATGATTACTTGATCACAAAACAAAAAAAAATTTGAATGGACAAGAATTTCTCTACGTTTAAACGTAGAGATCCTTACGTTTAAACGTAACGATTCTCTACGCTTAAACGTAGCGATCTCTACGCTTAAACGTAGCGAATCGTATTTGAGTGTTTTTGTATGAGATTTGGTTTGAATTTCACGCGTTTGGGCGTAGCGATCCTACGCTTGAACGTAGCGATCTTTACGCTTACTCGATTTTCAATGCCGTAAAAGATACGACTGATTTATGTCATGTCGCCCGACACAACCTGATTTTCCAATTTCTGCAATAAGAGGCAAGAGCATCATTCTAAAAAGCCTGTTTTTTTAATGTATAAATGCAAACTCAATGGAAAGGGACATATAATTAAGGACTCTTCTTAGTAAAATTAAGCCTATTGCCGCATTTCATTATAATAAACTCTTTCGTACTTTCTATGGCCACAATATTGTATGACGTCCCAGAACATGGGTTGAAGTCGTGAGATATGTGTGGATTTTAAAATTCGGGAGGTGTAGATTTAGTTTTATTTTAAAAATAGATTAAATTTCGAATTTCCCTAAATACCTTCGGACTAATGATACATGCACAACAAATACATACAACGATTTATCTACACCATTGATAATAATGTGTCTAAATTGATCGCATGTAAATCTAACATAATCAATGATGCAGATCACTCGTAGTAAGAAGACAAATGTTGTACCTGATATTACTCATAACTTCGGAGGTAGTATATCTTAGGACGGAATTATTATATTTTTTCCAAAAAGCTGAATTACTACTGATGATATGTTCATTGTTTCAGAAAAAGCACAGCTAACACCTACCAAGGGATCAAACACATATGGATAGTCAAGATACTATGTATCACTTTCTCAGAAAAATAAAGATGACAAATTAGTATAAAAGAAAATTTTCAAGATATTGCCCCTCTGTTTTCAAAAAAAAAAGATATTGCCCCTGGAATCACGTGATCGAGTTCATATGATATCATGTTTGCAGAAGAAAAAACAAAGTAAAAAGAAGAACCACCCTCTTTCGGACATTAACACATCCAGCATTATCCTTGTGTACTTCTCATTAACTAATGAAAAAAACACACACACACTTATATATTTTTTATAGATTAAATATTATTTACATCATACCGATTCTACCAGTGCCTGCACCCTTCTCTTGAAGTTACGGGGCTATTTTGCCGAGTTCTTAGAGAGAGATGTCTCGCGCCCCTTGGTATTCTCTACCTACGGTTTCGGGTACATATACCTTTTTGCTTATAATCCTTCGAGCTTTTCCTGGGATTATGGCATGGGTTACTTCAGCGCCGTAGCGCCTGGTACTCGAACATTGGCTCGAGACATTTTCTCTACCCCTTCTTACCCCGAAAAAGCAGGGGCACCTTACGTTCTTGAACTGATAACCATCTTTCGGCTAACCTAGCCTCTTCGGTCTACACCGAAAACACGATTTTGTGAAAGTCATTTCTAGAGTAAAAAGCCGATTTCTTCAAAACAGATTCTCACGATCAATCACTTTTAGAAAGTCCATTCTTGACTAAAACACCGACTTACTGAAAGCCGTTTTAGTGTAGTGCAAAGATAAATTAAACAATATGATGTAACGTTATAGTCAAAATAAAAACTTTTTTTTTTTTGAAGTCAAAATGATGTGATGTTATAGTTAAAATAAAAGCTAGCTTGTTTATTCAGTTTCACAAAGGATGTCCAAGACAGGAAGTTATCACACGTGGTGTCCACACAGATGCAAGATCATATGTACTTACATACAGCTTTATTCTCAGAATGATACGGATACAACCGTTTTGGCACAACGAGAGACACAATGTGTATCTATGCCGTTGATTTTTAATGTAAACTCATTGATTATTATTATATTTATCATGATCAACGGTGTAGATACAACTTTACACTCTGTAACCAAATATTCATTATTTTACAAGGTATTACATCAATGATAAAAGTCAAGAAATCATGGTGGATATAATTCTTATCTTTATTTTACTTTTAGTATTTTTTTCATATTTATATATTATTTTTCTTTGCTTAACTTTTAACATGTTGTTGACTTAGATATTTTATTTTATGTTGACTTAGATATTTTTTTCTTATGTTTGACTGTTTTTTCTCCCAAAGTATATAAGGGAGTTTAGCATTTTATTTTGTAATAAGAAAAACAGATCAAAAATAATATCAAAGATATTTTCTTTCTCCTTTCGTGTTCTTCCCCTTTTCTTTCGAACCCTAGTTTTTCCTTTTGTCTTCTTCGATTCAATTCACAGGATTTCCACATGGTATCAGAGAGTTCGATTTGAGTTTACCTGTTGATATCGAAGATTATCCATGGCAGATTTGGAAGTAATTCGGTTTCAATCCTTTTACATTCATCCGAATGAAAATTCACCAAAACCCTAATTCATCCAATTTTAGAAGGAAATGATTATCATGCTTGGAGCAGGTCAATGCGAATGGCGCTCGTTGCTACAAATAAGGTAGGATTCATTGATGGAACAATTCCTAGGCCGGATGAAGGAGATAGGAACTTCGCGGCATGGAATCAGTGTAATACGATGGTCACCTCATGGATTCTGAACTCAGTTCATAGCACAATTGCTCGCAGCATACTTTGGATCAACACCGCACAGGAGATTTGGGAAGATCTGAAGGATCGGTTCTCAAATCTGGATTCGTGATCGCTCTATCGATCTACCGAGGAATTGAACGGTCTAAAGCAAGGTAATCTCTCACATCGAGTATTATACAATGATGAGAGTCATTTGGGATGAGATCTCAGATTTTGAGGCCGGTTCCGGCGTACCGCCCACTCAGTCAGAATTGCAAAGCAATAGTTAAAGTTTTTGTGGAATATTTTGATACTGAGCATGTCATAAGATTTCTTAAGGGTTTGAGTGAAGAGTATGCACAAGTTAGCAATCAAGTCATGATTATGACTCCTATGCCTCATATTAAAGATGTCTTTGGCATGGCAATTAAACTGGAGAGGCAATTGATGTATGCTAAGAGCAACAACAACAATGGATCCATGGTGTTTGCTAACAGAGTACAGGAAAGGAATTTTGGTGGTCAAAGTGGTTGTAAGGAAAGGTCTCCAAATGGTCAAGCTGACAATAGAGCAGGGAAAGGATATGGAGGTGGTTCATATCAAGGGAAAAAGGCTCAATGCACACACTGTGGATTCCATGGTCACACTAGTGAGACATGTTACAGAAAGCATGGCTTTCCCCCAGGGTTCAAATCCAAGCGCAAGGTGAACATGGTAGAAGGATCAAATGTGGGGGATGCAGTGGAAAATGATATGCAAACAAATGAGAAACAGTTGACACAACAAGGTGGTTCTACAAGTTTTACTAAGGCACAATGTGATGAGATTCTCAAACTGGTACAGGGGACTCAGATTTGTGGATCTAATGGAAAGGCACCCATGGTGAATCAAATGACATCACTCACAGCAGCTTTCAATCCCATTGCTGATCGTGCAGGTATTAATGCTATTCCTACATACTGTTGGATAGTAGATTCTGGGGCAACAGGCCACATAGTCTGTTGCAGTAGTATTTTGTCTCAGTCTAGATCTGTAAAGGGAATTAAAGTGGGATTACCAAATGGTAATGAAGCAATTGTGAGTCATATAGGCACAGTAAGACTTAAAGAGGGCATTGTCCTAGAACATGTTTTGTGCATTCCATGTTTTAGTTTTAACCTCATATCAGTTGGTTGTCTCACAAAAGGTGGAAATGTCTCAGTGCGGTTTGAGACTGACACTTGTGTGATTCAGGATATGAGGAATGGGAGGAAGATTGGAGCAGCTAAATTGCTGAGGGGGCTCTATCTTCTGTCTGATGAAGGTTTTCCCATCAAGTCTGGTAGCAAGGTCTGCAACACAACCACTGAGGTTGCTTCCCCAAACATGCTATGGCATTTTAGATTAGGACATTTATCTAGACATGTCTTAGCAAAGTTACAAATAAATGGGGTTAAGGATGTTTTTTGTAATAAAGAAGTTTGTCACATATGTCCATTGGCCAAGCAAAAAAGGTTGTCTTTCCCTTTGAGGGAGTCTAGTGCAGGTTGTTTGTTTGAGCTGGTTCATATGGACATATGGGGACCATATAGGACATCTACCATATATGGTCACAAATATTTTCTTACTGTCATTGATGATTTTTCAAGGTTTACATGGGTCTATCTTTTGAAATCTAAAGCTGAAGTACAGTCCTTGATACAAAGTTTCTGTGAATATGTGTCTACACAGTTTAAACACAAAGTTCAGATTATTAGGACAGATAATGGGAAAGAGTTTGATTTAGAGGAATATTATGCTGGAAAAGGAATAGTGCACCAAACTAGTTGTGTAGAAACACCCCAACAAAATGGGGTGGTAGAGAGGAAACATCAACATCTACTAAATGTAGCCAGAGCCCTTAAATTTCAGGCAAATTTACCTATGTCTTTCTGGGGATATTGTCTTGCACATGCCACAGACCTTATAAACAGCATTCCTTCACCTGTCTTGAAAGGTGACACACCCTACAACAGACTGTATCACACTAAACCTGATTACACACAATTTAAAGTCTTTGGATGCTTAGTTTATGCCTGCACCCTCCATGAACACAGATCAAAATTTGATCCTAGGAGTAGGCTGAGTGTGTACATTGGTAATTCCAAGACAACCAAAGGCTACATTCTTTTAGATTTTGTCACTAGGGCAGTTTTTGTCTCTAGAGATGTTATTTTCCATGAAGAATACTTTCCTTTTCATCCTTCCTTTAAAAAGGGACCTAATCAACTTTCAGAATTAGTTTCCCTACCTTTGCCTCTTTCTGGTCCTGAACTTGTTTTCAATAATCATGTTGAGCCTCAATCTCCTCCTGATGTTTCTCCAACACCAGATAACCTCACTACACCAGAAAGTCCTTCTTCTTCTGGTACTTTTAATACATCCACTGATTCTGACTCCTTATCACCAACACCACCACCTGCTCCACAAGAATCCACAAATAAAATCCCTTGTAACCAAAACAGCCTTACATACCTCAATGATTATTTGTGTGCTCAAGTTCTGAACAAAACCCCATATTCCTTACCTCCAAACAGTGAGTCAAATGTTCTTGTTCCAGAACCTGCCAATTATAATCAAGCTGTCCAATTCCCTCAATGGAGGGAAGCAATGAACAAGGAAATCACAGCTCTAGAACAGACACAGACTTGGGACTTGGTTGATTTGCATGTTGGCAAACACCCTATAGGTTGTAAATGGGTCTACAAGGTAAAGTATAAACCTGATGGCACTGTTGAGAGGTACAAGGCAAGGTTAGTGGCAAAGGGTTACACACAAACACAAGGCATAGACTATGAGGAAACCTTTTCCCCTGTAGCCAAGATCACCACTATAAGGATGCTCATAGCTATTGCAGCTGTGAAGGGTTGGGAACTTAAGCAATTGGATATTAATAATGCTTTTCTTCATGGGGACTTAGAGGAGGAAGTGTATATGAGGGTACCACCTGGTTATGAAACTTCTAACAATAAGCAAGTTTGTAGGTTAAAAAAGTCTATTTATGGTCTTAAACAAGCTAGTAGGCAGTGGAATCACAAACTCACCACCGCCTGCTCACCAAGGATTTACTCAACTGCTCATGATTATAGTCTATTCACTAAGGGACTCTGGACAATTTTATGGTCATTGTTGTCTATGTGTAGATGACATTCTTATTGCTAGTTCGCACTTTTGGAGGATTACTCACTTAAAACAATTTTTACACAACACATTTCAAATTAAAGATTTGGGGGATTTGCACTATTTTCTTGGTATAGAAGTTCATAGAACAGCTTCTGGGATTACTCTCTCACAGAAACAGTATGCTACTAAGTTGCTGGAATCTTTTGGTTTCTTGGCAGCAAAGCCAGCTGACACTCCTTTAGCCACCAAAACTACCTTGAAACCTGGGGATTCAGATCTGTTACATGATAATACTGAGTATAGAAGCTTGGTAGGAAAGCTCATTTATCTTACAATTACAAGGCCAGACTTGTGTTTTGCAGTGCAACAGTTGTCACAGTTTTTAGATGTTCCCACACTTGCACATATGAAATCAGCACACCGTGTTCTCAGATATATCAAGAAAACCCTGCATCACAGTTTGTTTTATGCAGTAGATACTACACTTACACTTTCAGGGTATGTTGACTCGGATTAGGCAAATGTAGTATTACTAGTGAGGTCCTGCTTCGTTACGTGATGTTTTGGGTCGTTCGTTGTTGCTGGAAAGCAAAGAAACAGACCACAGTGGCACGGAGTTCAGCTGAAGCTGAATATCGAGCTTTAGCCAATGCTACATGTGAGGTTTTGTGGTTGCGCTTTCTCTGCAGATTTGCAGTGTTTTGAAGGGGTTCCTACCAGTTTGTATTGTGATAATCAAAGTGCAAGGCATATAGCTCATAATCCGGTGTTCCATGAACGGACAAAGCATCTGGAAATTGATTGCCATCTAATAAGAGAAAAAGTTCAAGCTGGGTATATCAAGTTATTGCCTATCTCCACAACACAACAACTTGCAGATATTTTTACTAAGGCTCTTGATGCTCCTGCTTTTAATTCTTTACTTTCTCATTTTAGTCTTGTATCCCCAGCTTGAGGGGGGCTGTTGTTGACTTAGATATTTTATTTTATGTTGACTTAGATATTTTTTTCTTATGTTTGACTGTTTTTTCTCCCAAAGTATATAAGGGAGTTTAGCATTTTATTTTGTAATAAGAAAAACAGATCAAAAATAATATCAAAGATATTTTCTTTCTCCTTTCGTGTTCTTCCCCTTTTCTTTCGAACCCTAGTTTTTCCTTTTGTCTTCTTCGATTCAATTCACAGGATTTCCACATAACATTAATGTCATCTACTCATCTTTGATTAGTTTTTAAAGAAACAAATCGTGCTCACTGATCATTACAATAACCAGATAATAAAAATTACATTTTAACATCAAAATAGTGGATTCTAAAAAAAACATTATAATAGTTAATAATGGGACAAATTTTACAATACAACAATCGTGGGAAAATTGTATCAAATAACATACAATAAAAGCATTTATTTTTAACCTCTCACATACGATAAAAATATATTATGTGAAATAAAGTAAAAATGAGAGATTTTAATGTATACCACTTGATACAACTTTCGTGTAACCGTTGTACCACAAAATCATGCATAACATCGAGAATTCAAAAATGTGTTTGTTACTTGTTGTGTCAACCACTTTTACTATATCACCTGTTGTATCATAATATATTTTACTATATATGACGATGGTTGTGTCATAACATACTTTGTTTTGTGATAGTAACATTTAAGTCATCGTAAGTGATAGCTTGACAATAGTAATAATCTCCTACTGGGTTTTTCGGTCTCTAGTGGCTCAATTGTCTCATCTTGTGAAAATGATATGTAAGACGTGTGCACAACAGCTTGATAAAAAAAATATAATGAAAAGACAACTATGGAAATATGTGACAATATTGTCATAGTTCTACGTTGATTCATTAATATTTGAAATGTACAATAAGTACAATAAGTGTATTATTAGATATAAAAAGTACAATAATTGTATCATACATTAATAATAGTAGAATGATAAATGAAATGAATAGAATAGAAAGACATGATGCACTACTATCTTCCAATTAATTAAATGAGAATGCTATTGAAATGAATTAATTGAATTGACTCACTTGGATTGAATTACTTGGATAAAAATTGTAATGAATTGTAGTGTAACAAGAGTGAAGTGCAATGTTACTGTGTCATTGAATTTTATTAAATTCAATGCTAACCGGTCTGCTATTCGGTGAACATCAAGTCGACACAGTTACAGTCATTGAGCAACATGTATGCTATTCTGTCCTTCAAAAGATTTCAATGACTTACTCCGTTCTTCTCCCTTCGTTTCATTTAAGTGTCGTAGTTGTCAAAAATGTATATTCCTTTTTATTTATCGTAATTACATTTTTTTTACTCCCGTAATAACACTTTTTAAAAACATTATTTATGTGTTTTTCTAAATATACCTTTATTTATTAACACATGAGAGAATGAAAAAAATATTGCATTAACTATATTCAAGAAGAATTATTGTCATTTTGATGTTAAAGTCAAAGTGTTTAACTTTTCTCTCCTTAATTAATTTAACCGCATTGAACAAGAACGGAAAGAGTAGTAATATATATGTTCTGGGTCACCATGTCATATTTGTTTTATGTGTCAAGTGTTTTAAAAATAGTGTTATGATTGGAAAATGCTAGTTGTGGAATAATATTGTCAAGGACCGAGGTAACATAATACGCAAAGATTTAAGTATATTTTGTTGGTTCTCCATGTGTCGAAAAAATTCAGAAATATGCAAAAATACACAACGTAGAGATAGAAATAAGTGATGTTGTTTTTTTTTATAAAAATTTTATATTTTTTTTAACTCAAAATATAAATTGTCAACTAAGGATGCATGTGGTGGACGATAATAAAAAACATAACAATTAACAATGGAAATAATTATTACAACTACTTGAATAAAAAAAATGGCACTTTAAACTAATTGAAATAAAACTACATGTTAAAGTCTAAGGTAATTTAAACTAATTCAAATAAAACTACATGTTAAACTAATTAGATTTTTGTCCAGAAAGACAAAACTATCAAAAAAAATCGGAATAGAATGAAACTGTAATTTAATAAGGACAAAAATAACAATTATGTAAGAATAAATATGTAAGAATAAATGCTGGAATAGAAAGAAATATGAAGAATAATCATAAACACAAAGAACATTAACACGTGAAGAATAAATTTTAAAGAATAATTGTGATTTTTGTCCTTTATAATCATGAAAATATTACTTTTATCCTTCCAGACCCATTTATTAATTTTTTTGTCCTTGTGGCCCCTTCCCCGTAAACTAATTCAAATAAAACTACAAGTCTAAGGAACTAATTCCAGTTGATAGAGGACATGTGATCTAAATTAATTCTCAAAGATTAAAATGAAGATTGAGTTTGATGATCAGTGACGATCATAAAATTTATCTCATAATAGAGTTCAATTAAATTAATTTTCAAAGAGCACACTTAGTTTCTGCTTACAACAAACACAACGACTAGAATCAAAAGAGCTAGAGAATCCCAAGAAGTTCGTTTCACAAACGTTCGCATAACTCCCATCAAAAGCGCAACCACTGCCATAGACAAGTTTATCCATGCCATCAAAAAGTGGCTTTGTCGAACGAATGTAATTGTACATCCTTCAGGCGCCATCATCACTTGGCCATCTTTAGTTTCGAAAATGAATCTTTTGCCATCCGACACCAGCTTGTATAGCTCAATAAGGATTAAGTTTGTGTTTTCAATAGGTATGTATGGTTGCAATGATTAAGACAACCACTCCGATGAACACAGACCACCACCTGAACCACTTAGCTTTGTATTGTGGTGCCTTGTTTTTCTGTTTAAAAAATGGTGGGCAAATATATTTTAATTTTCTTAATATGTCCGGTTGATCCGGTGATCGATAGTAGAAAGAGGAGGAGGGAAAAAAAAAAATTATATGCTAGTCGATGTTTATATGGTTGTATTTGCATATAATTGATGTGAGGAAAAGAAAATTTGCTTGCATATTTAACGTGGAAGGACATTGGTGGTGTAATTGATTTGATTCGCTTGCGGTCCACATATTCGGCCACCTACTGAAGGTAAGTACGACTATTTACTAGTGTCTTTAATTGATGATTTTCCAATTAATGTAGTAAATATTTAGAAAGAAAGATTGATTGATTTACGGAATAATTAATCAAAGTGATTCAGTAGGACTTGGTTGCTATTTTCGGATAAAGGGAAAAATATAAATAATAAATACAACAGCACTTTGTCTACTGGTAATGGTTTGGGGTGATTATGTGTTCCCTTCTTATTTGTGATATATTTTATTACCAAATTATAGTTGCTCTCAATGATGTACTATAGTAGGCACATGGACTGCGTGGAGTGTATTATTTGTATAAGTGACATCCATACATGTGCTATTAATTGAATAGTTGGTGATAAATGATTCCAATAAATTACTTATCGTTTGATGTTCTGTGAGTACAAAATTGTACACAGGGATATTTCGGTGGGGTGTTGATGCTCTTGATTCTCATTCCTATGTGCACTAAGTTGCTACTTTCAGAGAGTAAAGAATAGCATAGATAAATATCATTCATTTAGCCAACCGGTAAATATATATTTGTGTGGTTGTTGTAGCAAGGTGATTGGAATATTGCTACTTGCAAGTCTTGCACTTCGGTTGCATGATAGGATAAAGACTCTGAAATAGTATATTGTAGGCATGCAGGTTGGATATTGCTTTAATAAAATAAAAATTGAATACAAGTTTTGATTTATGTTGTGCATTCGAATTGATCAGTGGTTCTTAAAGGAGTTACTGCATGAGTGTGTAACCTTTACTTTTGTGCATATTGTAATAATGCCTTGTGCACGAAGTTTGATGGGTACGTGTATCATCGAAGTATACTAATTTGTTTGATCATGCTTGCTGTGCAACTAGATACTTAACTTCTCTGCAAGCCAAGTTGTTTATCTTCACACCGCATAAAAGAAAAAAGGATACACCGGCGCCGAATCCAAATATGTTCAAGCTTATCAGTGATACGCTGAGTGTAGTGCGACAAGTTGCAGCATTCGACGTAAGATGAAATGACATCGGCTTGATCTGTCATCCTCGATGGAGAAATTCGGCGGCATAACAACGATGATTTAAATGATCAAAATGGGATTGATCATTAGAATGACAAAGCCGAACTCGTCTGGTTGAAAGCACAAAGGCGATTGCCCGTGATATAGCCAACTGAGATTGGCTTTCAGCGTCCACCACGCTTGAGAAGTAAACTTGCTTGTGACATAAGTGACTCAGAACTTTCAAACAGCGTCGCTCATTGATGAACATGGAGTTGTTACCAAATTTGAAATTTGATCATATTCATAAGTGTCTATACGTGTCGGCTCATGTTGGCTAACCCACCGCCTCAAAAGAGCTAGAGAATCCCAAGAAGTTCGTTTCACAAACGTTCGCATAACTCCCATCAAAGCGCAACCACTGCCATAGACAAGTTTATCCATGCCATCAAAAAGTGGCTTTGTCGAACGAATGTAATTGTACATCCTTCAGGCGCCATCATCACTTGGCCATCTTTAGTTTCGAAAATGAATCTTTTGCCATCCGACACCAGCTTGTATAGCTCAATAAGGATTAAGTTTGTGTTTTCAATAGGTATGTATGGTTGCAATGATTAAGACAACCACTCCGATGAACACAGACCACCACCTGAACCACTTAGCTTTGTATTGTGGTGCCTTGTTTTTCTGTTTAAAAAAACAAAAAAAACAAACATAAAACATGTACAAATCTATATATATTAGAAATTAAGCAAAGAATATAAATTATACCAGCAGTCAGCAGAATGCAAAGGTGTGCACCATTTCCGTCCAAATTTTTGTCGGATCCGTCGAAATTTGGATAGATCCGTCTAAATTTGGACGGATCCGTCGAAATATTTTATTTTTTCTTAATTTGCTTCACTCCGTCCAAATTTTGGGCAGAAATGGTGCACAACATCTTATACCTCACCATGTGTACCGTAGGGGATCCGTTCCCCGTTGAGTTGGGGTGGATATATAGATACGGGACATGAGCTAAGTTGCATATATTTTAAATAAAATAAAAAGAAATCAAATTTCCTTCAAAATAATATATAGTCCCTCTTAAAAGGAAAGATGTCATACAAAATACACTTTTACACATCAATAATAATAATGTAGAATTTATTGATCAAGATGTATGTAGGTGGTATAATCAATAGTATGAAAATATAATGTGTAATTCGTTCGAGTGATACGGGCAAAACAGTGTGCGACACATACTCCCAAAGTCTTGTAATTAAATTCAAATCCATTGATTTTGATTTTCCATAAGCTACCTGATGTGATCCGTGACCGAATCAGATCCGAAAATGCCCGAAGACTGACTGAAGGCACCAATAAACGAGCACCTCGACCTTTGGTTAACCCGTAACAAAAAACCATGGTATAACCTAAACCCTTAGATAATTCGTATCTAAGAACCTCGGTGTGTGGACACCCACAAGCTACGCTCACGACCTTGATAAATCCGGTTGGAATCCTCCACGTGAGAAAACTCACCAAAGCTTAATCGCTTTAAATAAAAGTATATATATCACTCAAATTATTCATTTGATTGTAAAAGTTACATATGATACCTTTTTATATGCTAGAATGAAAGACATTAACTGCTCCCAAAGCGATGTGGGACAAATTTAATAGAAATAAAAATAAAAATAAAAATAAAATAAATAAATAAAATTCTAAGAAAATCTTCCAAACTTGCAATTTGGGATAAAATGCTGGCTTCTTCCACTCTCCTTCTTTTTCTTCTTTTTCCTTTGAAAACCACCATGAATTTTGCCCGGGATCACATCATTCCCTCCCGGTTCAGAAAGGATTCGACCTCGAATCCGAACATCAACATCTCGAACTATGCTCGGTGTAATGGATTTGCTCTCCAACTTGGTTCCAACTTTAACAACGTGAAGTGGTGGATCATTATGTACCTGCAATAAAGAAAAAGAAGAACCCGAATGAACAGCCAATGAAGTTAAACATGTCTTCTTTTCTCCACTTTGCACCATAGAATTTGCACCTATTGTTTGCTTTTTAACCTCCCGACTTTGAGCAAATTTAAGTTGCTCCGCATGTGCTTCTTGGGGTGATAATGAAACCAAAGTAACCTTCTTTCCCCGTTGATGTAATGCGTACGTGTTCAAGAACCCATCATAGTTAACTCGCCGATCAAATTGCCAAGGCCTACCAAGAATAACATGTGCAATATGAATAGGCACTACATCACACATAACCGTATCCTCGAACAACCCAACTTTAAAAGTGACCATCGCTTGCTTTGTAACTCTAACATCCCCACATTTATTCATCCATTGTAGCTTGTATGGTTGGGGATGTTTAGTAGTCTTAATGCTCGTCTCTTCGACCAAATATTTGCTAACAACATTGGTGCAACTACCCGAATCGATGATCAAACCGCACAACTTATCTTCTATAAAGCAAGGTGTTTGAAAAATGTTTTCACGGTGCACACTAGAATCTAATTTGACTTGGTCCTCCACAACTTTCTTACTCACACAAATAAATCCTTCAGGTCCAAGCTCGAGTGGGCTTATCTCCTCGGAATCTCTCCCGTTTTCCTCTTCAGACTGTGACATGTATTCTTTCTCACCATGCTTTTCTCCCACAACAATCATTACTCGCTTATTCGCACAATCTCTTGCCTTATGCCCAATACCTTTACACTTGTAACATCTAAGCTCGTGAGTGGGTGGATGTAGTGTGGCTTGAGCTTTACCACTGTTGTTTTCCTTAGCTTTGGAAGCCTCATTGGAAGACAAACGGTTTGGCCTCGGTGGGCTAGAACGTGAGCCATCATCTCTAGGTTGAAAAGAACGATAAGAATAGGAATTACCTGAACTTCGTTTCTTCAAATGCTTTTCTGTCAAAATTGCCGCATGAACCATCTTCTCTAAGTATCACAATCCTTCATTTCAACCGGATGTGCAATCTTAGGCCTTAAACCACTAAAAAATCTAGCCATGGTTGCCTCAGAATCCTCTTCTGTACCTGTGCGAATCAAAGTCAGCTCCATCTCTTGATAGTAATCTTCCACGGACTGATTACCCTGTGTAAGTGTTTGCAATTTCCGGTACTATTCACGGTAATATGAATCTGGTACAAATCTTCGCTTTATTTCCCGTTTAAGTCCATTCCATGTCTTGACAAGGTCATCCCTTGACCTACGCCTACTAACAATCAATTGTTCACACCAAATTGCCGCGTATCCCTCAAACTCAAGCAAGGCCGGCCCATGCTATAAGCGGCGGCTTAAGGCCTAATTATTTCGGGGCCCGAAGTTACATGTTCCGTACTTTAAAAAAAAAAAACTGTATAGATTCAATCCAATCTTACATAATAGAATGTGTTAATAAAGGCCTAAAAAAATTTATTTGACCTAAAAAAATCTTTACTTCAGTTGATAAATGCCCAAAAAAATTACAATGTCTAAATTTTAGACATACATCACATATGTATACATTTTTGTATATTGGAGTGATTTCACCTCTAAATGTACTGCAAGAGCGATATTGAATTAGTAATATGTAAGTATGTTTTGTGTATACGTATGAATTTCATTTTTGTTTCTAAATATGCTAGAAAACATATGTTGAATTTTCCTGTTTTGTAGTATGTTTTAAGGCCATCAATTGATTGAATTGTGTATCTACTTGTGTTAAAAGCGAAATATTGAAGTAATATTTTGTAATTATGTTTTTTGGGAAAAAAACTACTTCGAACTAAAATACCTAATTCGACGCTATAGTCGAAGGCCTAACATTTTCCAGGGCTGGCCCTGAACTCAAGCGTTGCCAACCGCACTTTGTTTTTCTCCGAGTAGTTATTACACCGAAAAATCTGCTCCACTTTACGCACCCAATCTAGATACGCATCAGGATCATTTGTACCCTTAAATACCGGAATCTTCATCTTTATTCGCCTCATATTGTTCTTGTCATCATCACTACCATCACTGCTAGTATTACCCGAATGCACATAATCTTCTTCATCAACTCGAGCCCCCACTCTATCTCGTCTCCTCCTAGCTTCTCTACCATCACGACTACCGCCATCACTACGGTCATCCCTCTGACCACAGCCAATTCTATCAACATTGGGAGTAGTGACTCCCCTCAACATTTCCCGCAATTGAGTCATCATATCTTCCATCTTTGCTGCGGCTGAATAGGTATAGCAATTCTTTTTGTTTTTTTTTCTTTTCTAAACAAGGAGACAAGAACAAAGAACAAGCTGGAATTTATTTGTATTTTTTTGATAAGAACACGACCGCAGATGAAGGCTGAGAAGACGAAAGAAAAAGATTCGATTTTTTTTTTAAATATTTTTTTTTTATCAAGAGTATGCAGGAAAACAATTAAACAGAATCAGATCCAAGCGCTCTGATACCAACTGATGTGATCCGTGACCGAATCAGATCCGAAAATACCCGAGGACTGACTGAAGGCATCAATAAACGAGCACCTCTGTAACGCCCCAATTTTTTCAAACTAAGTACACTCGGGTTTCTATACGATTTTATATATACATATATATTGCTATATTCACTATTAGTAAATCCAAATATATACATTCGTCTATTTTTATGATTATGTTAAATATGATTATATTGATTGATAAATAATACTAGTTTTGTTGATAATTTTTATATGTTAATTTCAAAAATAGTACATTACGTGCATAAACGTTTTTATTTGGTTCATTTTTGGTACACTTTGATTCATATATTTGCATGTACTTCATATATATATATATATATTTACACATATTCTTGATTAAATAAGGATATACAATTAGTAATTTATCGGCCATGCATAGAGGAGGAATACCTCAATATGCAATCAATAACTTGCTCAAAACTGATATGCTTTTAGTTGAATTAAATGAGATTAGGTGCAACGCTTTGGCTTGTATTGCCTTAATGCTATATTTATTTTTGGTAACCGACTATTATTCTTCCAAGTCTTTTAAATCTTTACCATCAAACTATTTTCTTTTTTAAAACGGATGCATCTATTTATAGTCTTGTAATGCTTCTCTTTCCCACGTAATATATATATCTAGCTTCCAACAATCCAAGTAAATTTTTTTTTTTTCTTTTCTTTTCTCATATTCAGTCACCAACTACTATTTTTCTTCCCTTATTGCCGATTGAGGTATTGAAAGGGATGGAAAAAAAATATTAGATTACATGGTTGGGTATATGGGATGGAATGATTATGGACACTTGGAATGATAAAGGGAAAATTTGCTTCGACAAAAGAAAAGAAATGGGATTCAAAGGCAATAGTATACAAGTTGAGTCACTTGTGCATGCTTGTATATTTATTTTATATAGTTGCCGCAAGAATGACGACGAGGCTTTAATCGCAAGCGAATTGTGAGTTCAATTTTATTTTTATAAAAGTCAATGTGTGTTTTTATCAAACTATTTTAATTTAATACATTATTGATATATAAGTATATAATATGTATCTTGTTAAAAACGATTTATGAATTATCTCGTTTTATCGATAATTACTTAATGAAACAAACTTGTACAAATGACATTGCATGTCCTATCTCGGTGACATGGAACTGAACTACCCGCTACGCGCGGTATGGTATATCGTACTTATACTTTTCCCGCTTCGGCGGCATGGTTCTCGTTCTCGTTCTCGTTCTCGTACTCGCTCGATGGGCCCACTGAGGATTTCGCAGTTGGGTTAGCTGTGCATTGGGCCTGTGACCGCGGTTGTAGGGTCCGAGGCAAGTGGACCCTCCGGAAGCCCCAGGAGATTGAGTGTCGGAAGGACTGATTTCACTATAAAAATTACTTGTTGTGGATATAAGGTGGTGAAAAGGGGAGTCATAAGATAGAGACAATCGTATCTGCTGTATCGATGTCTAGTAAGAGAACTTGATGAATTGACGGATCTCGAATGAGTTTGCTCGACTTGAACTTGATACATAAATTTTAAACAAGTATATTATTGCATAAATACTCGAACAAGATTTCTAGAAAATGTATATACGGTTACAACATTTTTTTTAAAAATATATAACACTCTCGCACATGCTCATACTAGCGTTTTTGCTGACGATTCGTTTCCTTTGTTTCTTTGTGTTTTTGTTTTGTTTTGTTTTTCTTCTATAAATAAAATCAGGTAATGGTTCGAAAAAGATGTAATGAGGATGAAAGCGATGACATGGATCTGGATTTAGAACATTCTATGCAAATTATGTTAATTACAATTGTAGTATTTTATTTGTTGTAATTTTTATAATTGAAACACTTAGTGAAATTTGTAAATATAATTGTAGTTTTATTGAAATATTTTGAGAATTATAGTCTAGTTATCAAGTCGCATGTAGAGCTTCAGCACTCTCCTAGAATGACCCCAGTGGACCTAGGGGTCGGGAGTAGGGTATTACAACCTCGACCTTTGGTTAACCCATAACCAAAAACCTTGGTATAACCTAAACCCTTAGATAACCCGTATCTAAGAACCTCCGTGTGTGGACACCCACAAGGTACGTTCACGACCTTGATAAGTCCGGTTGGAATCCTCCACGTGAGAAAACTCACCAAAACTTAATCACTTTAAATAAAAGTATATATATCACTCAAATTATTCAACTGATTGTAAAAGTTACATATGATGCCTTTTTATAGGCTAGAATGAAAGACATAAACTGCTCCTTAAGAGATGTGGGACAAATTTAATAGAAATAAAAATAAAAGAAATAAATACTAATAAAATTCTAAGAAAATCTCCAAACTTGCAATGTGGGATAAAATGCTGGCTTCTTCCACTCTCCTTCTTTTTCTTCTTTTCCTTTGAAAACCATCATGAATCTTTCCCGGGATCACATCACTACCTTTCACGGGAAAAAAGTACTATTTGTGAGATACTTGGAAAAACAAATAAGGAGGGTAATTCTGCTGCAAGCCCTATTAGAATAGATCGTCAGATGACTTTCACATATACAAAGAGACAAAATAGTTTTATCGTTTTCTACACGTGACGGTCATCCAACATTGCGTTCTAACAGGAAATTCATGTATCAGAATCTTCCGCCGAAGAAAAGAATTTCGATCTTTCATTGATTTCTTGCTATTCATCTTACATAGATGAGCAGGAGATGGGGCATCTTTTCTGTATCCACAAATTATTTAAATATTATTTTTTAGTAGGGAAGTATTCACTAAAAGAGAAAGAAGCAAGGTCTTTGAGGAACAAATTAAGTGTTCTTTAGGTTAATGCTAACTAATGAAAAGAAACACCCTAAAGACATAATTTTGATCTAAGAAGCATCAATCTCCTACTGGTTCTTCAGTCTCTGCTCGCTGCCTCAATTATCTCATCTTCTGAAAATGAAAAGTGTGACGTGCGCTCAACAGCTCGATAAAAAAATATATAATCAAGTTGATAGACAATTATGGAAATATATGAAAATATTGTCATAGTTGATAGTTCTATGTTGATGCATTGGTATTTGAAATTAAATAAGTATAGTACAATAAGTGTATTATAAAAAAAAAGGGTATAATACAATAAGTGTATCATACATTAATAATAGTACAATGATTATGAAATGAATAGAAAGACAAGTGATGAGCTATCCTCCAATTAAATGATAATTCTTTTTTTTTTTTTTTTTTTTAAGTGGAGAATGATATAGAAGTGTAGCTAGGATTGAATTACTTGAATAAAAATTGTAATGAATGAAAATTCAATGTCTAAAAGATGTCTAAAAGATGATTTGGATGCCTGGACTTATGATCAGCAGAAAATTCGAGGTATGGTTTATGATTTTTATCGCAAGCTTTATACTAATGACACCTCGGTGGACTGCAGGGATTTCCAACCTCGTCTACAAGGCTTGTCGCACCTTGACCTGCAATTTTTAAACCGGACGGTTACGAAAGGGGAAATAGAAAAGGCGATATTTGATATGGGATCATATAAAGCGGCGGGGCCGGATGGACTACCGTCTATTTTCTTTAAAACGTGCTGGGGCATGGTGGCACCTTCTATCATTAATTTCGTGGAACAGGCCTTCAACTCAGGGAATTTTCCAGCCTCTATGAATGAAACTGTGTTATCCCTAATTCCTAAATGCGATTCACCTACCTCACCAACTCAGTTTCGTCCTATTGCCCTTTCCAATGTGGTGGTGAAACTTTTGAACAAAATCATAGCCAACAGGTTGCGCCTATTGATTGATAAATTAGTAAGCGACTCGCAGGCTGCTTTTATTCCTAAACGGGGTAGCACATGCAACATTATTACAGTCCAGGAAGCTTTGCATACTTTTCGAAAAAAACAGGGAAAAAAAGGCTTTATGCTAATAAAGATTGACTTGGAGAAAGCCTATGACAGAGTTAGCTGGGATTTTTTGGAGAAGCTCTTAGTTGCTGTTGGTTTTTCTCAGAACATTATCGCTTTGATTATGCACAACCTAAAATCGGCAGTTCTCTCGGTTCTTTGGAATGGTGAAAAACTCGACCCAATAGTCCCGGATAGAGGCCTGAGGCAGGGAGATCCCCTCGCACCTTACTTATTTGTCCTCTGTATGGAAATCCTAAGTCAGAAAATTAATGCAGCAGTTAGTCAGGGACGATGGAAGCCCATTAAACTCTGTCGTACAGGCAAACCACTTTCCCACCTTTTTTTCGCCGATGATCTTATACTATTTGGGGAAGCTTTGGAGGAACAAACATCCGTTATGGAAACCATCTTAGCGGACTTTTGTTCCATTTCGGGCCAGAAAATCAGCACAAGCAAATCAACCTTTCATGTTTCGAAAAATGTAAATGCTCGAGTTAGAAGTGCAATTGGCCAGAAATTGGGAATGAGGCATGCATTAGATATGGGGAAATATCTGGGGGTCCCATTGCTACATTCTCGTGCCGCAATAGCACATATGGCTTTATCCTTGATAAAATGAAAAGCAAACTGGCGTCGTGGAAAACGAAGACTCTCTCAAAGGCTGGTAGGTCCCTCTTTATTGATACTTCCTTGTCAACCATCCCCTACTATATGATGCATACGACGAAACTACCTAAAGGACAAGTGGACGATATTGCTAAACTCTGTCGTCAATTTTTTTGGGACGAGTTAGAAGGTAAAAAACATTGTCACTACATCTTCTGGCTAAATATTTGTAAACCAAAGGAGAATGGAGGCCTTGGTCTCAAACGACTTGAGGAGATGAATTTTGCGCTCCTAGGAAAACTCGTGTGGCAGTTACTCACTGACGACACATCCCCATGGGTCTCCCTTTTGATCTAAAAGTATGGAAGCCCCTTTGATAAACCGAAGCCAGGGACTTCTGCTTTGTGGAAAGATATATGTCGTACGGCTAAAATCCTCCAGCCAGCCTTCGAAGTACATAACGGATCCGTCTGGTGGGCTCCCTCCGGGGATGGGAAGTTCACGGTCCACAGTGGGTACACCTACCAGTTGGAGAACCAGAATGCTATCCCTACTACCAAAAATTGGACCTGCATTTGGAAACTCAAAGGACCGATGAGGTATAATTTTTTTCTTTGGCAGTTGTGCCATGATGGGTTACCCGTTAATAGTTTCTTGGCGCATCGGCATATTTCTAGCTCTTCCCTCTGTCAGCTTTGCCATGAATTTGAAGAAACCCATTTTCACGCCCTTCGAGATTGCAAATGGCCGTGGCTTATATGGAAAAAAGCCCTCCAACACAACCACTGGGAGGACTTCTTCTCAGCAACCAATACACATGACTGGGTCACCAATAACTTATCACTTTCCTCGGCTTCCACAGCTCCAGCCAAATGGTGGCCGTATCTCTTTCGGGAAATTGTTTGTGGGATTTGGTTTTGGCGCAACAAACTTGTGCATTCTCCGGATATTGTTCACCCACCTGCTCATGTGTTTCTCTCGACAGCAATCAAACATTCTAGAGATCTTAGACTAGCCTGGGCCATTGACATAGTCTAGTTTGTTGATTTCCTTTCTGAATTCGTGATTGTACTACTTGTGGATTTTCATATAATTATAATAAAAAATTAAAGGTTCTTTCCAAAAAAAAAAAAAAAATTTGTAATGAATTGTAGCTAGTGTAATAAGTGAAGAGCAATGTTATGGTGTCATTGAATTTTATTTAATTCAATGTTAACGGGTCTGCTATTCTGTGAACATAAGTCGATGCACTTACAGTCATTGAGCATCAGGTCGGCTATTTTGTCCTTCAAAATATTACAACGATTTTCTTCATTTCGTTCCTATTTAAGTATCAGAGTTGCCAAAAATATATATTATTTTTTGTTTATGGTAATAACATTTTGAAAACACTATTTATTGTGTTTTTTTCTAAATATACCATTATTTACTAACACGTGAGAAAATTAAAACAATATTACATTAATTATATTCAATGGGTGTTATTGTCAATTTGATGTTAAAGTCAAAGTAATTAACTCATCTCTTTAATTTGTGTATTTTTTGCAACCATGACAGTTAAATAGTAACGGAGATAGTAGTAATATGTTCTGAATTACCATATCATATTTGTTTTGAGATAAATGTTAAAAAGGACAAAATAGATATGTAAATAAGCATTTAATCCAGCGTAATATTTTCTATGTCAAAAAGGACAACTTTTGTTCCACTGAATCTTGCATTGTCTCTCCTACTTAATTTTAAAAATAAACATATTTTTTGATCTAAATGTCAAAAGTTCGCAATTCCTTAACCAAATTTTTTCTTTTTTCGTCCTCTATAATTTGAAATCTCATTTGATATTTTTTCGATGATTTTTCGAGGTCATCGTAAAAAAAACACCGAAATAGTGGAAAAGTAGAATAGTGGATTTGGAGTTATTCCACTGTAAAATGATTTGATGTAACAAAGAGGGGATTTGTCATTATCTCCCAATTTTATTTTCTACTGTAATGATCCACATTTTCTCCATCTTTTTTGTCCTTTATTCTCACTCCCGGGTTTATTGTTAAAAATGACAAGTTGAAGTGAAAATATGTAAATAGGACAGTGTAATTTTTTATTGGGCAAGACATGTGTGTATTTCACTATAATTTAAATTCTCTCATATTTAATTGCAAAAATAAATATATCTTTTGATCTGAATGTCAAAACATCGTAATTCTTTCACCATATTTCTTTTTTCCATTCTCTTTATTTAGACATCCAATTTGATATTTTTTCGATGTCATTTCGAGGCAATTTTTGTCAAAAACAACGAAATAGTGGAATAGTAGATTTAAAGTCAATTCCACTGTACTGAACAATAGATTTAGAGTAACTAATAGTGAAACTGTCATTATCACTCAATTTGTATTTTCACTGTCCTGATTTCTGTTTTTCCCCTCTTATGTGTCAAGTTTTTTGAAACTAGTGTTATGATAGGAAAATGCTAGTTGTGGTGTAATATTGTCAAGGACCCAGGTAATAAGCATAGATCTAAGTATATTTTGTTGGTCCTCCACGTGTCCAAAAAATTTAGAAAAAATTAAACGTGTCTTTTATTTAAACGTCAAAATATCGTAATTCTTTCATCTTTTTTTACATCCTCTATATTCGGTCATCTAATTTAATATTTTTTTATTTCTTTTTTTGAGGTCATTTTCATAAATAAAAAAATCAGTGAAATAGTAGAATAGTGAATTTGAAGTCTATTTCATTGTAAAACTTTGTAGTAAACAGCGGATTTGGGGCAACGAACGTTGAATATGTCCTTATCACTATTTTTTCCTCTCTCCTGATTCCGGTTTTCCCCTTTTTGTCTTTTATTCTCCTTCAACTTTGTGTAGAAAAAAAATCACCCACGTAATAAATAGGGATTGATGGAAGAGTTATGACATGATGGTCCTTTTATTGAACATAAACTACCATAAAATTAGTGGTGGTAATAACATTTTATGTTTACACTAAAAAAACATTATATAATTCATTTAGATCCATTAAGTGATTGTTATAAAACTGATGGAGATAACTTCAGATGCAAGAAACAGAAACAGAAGCAATCAAACATAAACAATCAAAGGAGATAACAGAAACAAGAAGATCACAGATTTAACGTGGAAAACCTCTCAGTGGGAGAGGTAAAAAACCACGGGCAGAAAAGAGATATTTTATTATGCACTGAATTTTGCAGATTTCAACACACACGGATAATGAGACAACAACTGTATTTATAGGTACAAATCCCTAAACCCTAGCCGCCAGGAATCTTTGTCTGAATTGCCATAAATACCCTTACACGTGTCCTCCTTTTAATGATGACATCAGTATAGTCGCCCCATAATGAATTGCGGATGTGGGACCTCACAGTATTCCAAGATTTTCGCCAGACTATCACCCTGCGATAGTCACCTGGCCGACGAAGCTCAGAGACTCCACCCATCAAGCACAGAATTGAAGACACTTCTCACCGCCCATCACACACCGAGTCTTCTTGATTGGTTCCACCAGATGTAGAGTTTAAGTCACTTTCTTGACAAATCTCCACCTTGACTTCAACTCTCACTGAGAGTCAAACAGATTGCATAACCAGATGTACTTGTGTACGGATGCATTCGTCAATGCCAGATGTACTTTACCAGGACTATCTCCACAAAGATCCACTCCACCGATCCGCCTCAAAGAAAGTTTTGAAACAGATTATAAGCTTTGAATATTCGGTAAAGTCCAGGCAAAGCTGGAACTTACTCTCTGAATCGGTTTAGTGAACATATCATATCGGATTCTCCTTTGTGCCAATCTTCTTCACCACAACCCTCTTCTCATTCCTCAAGAAATGATACGACATCAATATGCTTGGTTCTCTTATGATGAACCTGATCCTTGGCTAAACAAATTGCACTTAGATCATCACAATAAATCTCACTGATCCTGATGCAACCCCAAAATCACCGACTAGCCCTTCAACCGGATACCTCCTTAGCCGCTTGCAAGAAGAGCCATATATTCTCGCTTGATGAGTTGATAAGGCTCTTTCAGAGCTCAAGAGTAGCTTTCCAAACCACCGCATTTCCCAATGTAAACACATACCCAGTCATTGATTTTCTCTCATCAACATCACTGCATAATCAAGATCACAAGAACTCCGTGACTGCACGATATCACCTCCATAAATGAGACCAACATCGGTTGTACCTCTCGTGTACTGAATATCCTTTTAACACTTTCCAGTGTTCCTTACCAGGTTGAGCCATAAACCTCGCGACAACACTTATCGCTGAGCGAGATCGAGGCCTAGTGCAAACCATGGCATACATCGATTGCCAACCGCACTAGCATAGGGAACTTTGACATATACTCCTTCTCTTCACCGGTGTGAAGCATAAATGCAGACAAATGAACATTTGATGCCATAGAGTATCTATTGGTTTCATGCAAAGTGAGACATCCCAAACTTGGCCAATATCTTACGCACATAACCTCTTGAGACAAGAACAACTTCTTCCGACTCCTATCTCTCAGATCTCCATCCCCAATATTTTCTTGGTCGCACTTAAATCCTTCATTTCAAATTCAAGACTGAGAAGGTTCTTGATTTTGAACATCGAGACTTCCTTGCTGCAGCTATCGAGATGTCATCCACATACAGACAAGATAGATATATGATCCATCTTTCAAATAGATCAAGTAAACACAACAAATCATATGGACTTCATTTGTAACCTCTTTGAAGCATGAAACTGCATCAAACCTTTTATACCACTTTGCCTTGGAGCTTGCTTCAAACCATACAATGATTTCTTCAACTTGCAAACATAATTTTCCTTTCCAGAACTTGAAAACCCTCGGCCGTGTCATGTATATCTCCTTATCCACCTCACCATGTAGAAAGCGCAGCTTCACATCTAATTGCTCAAGTTCCAGATCTCGCCGTGCCACCATTGCTAGTAACACCCTGATTGAAGTGTGTCCGACCACCGGTGAAAATATTTCATCAAAGTCAACCCTTCCTTTTGATCAATCCTCTTGCAACCAAACGTGCCTTATACGACCCTTTTCGCTTTGTTATTCCTTCCTTTTTCTTGAAAATCCATTTACAAGTCACAACTCCTTGTCAAGAGGGTGTTTGACTAATTCCCAAGTCCGATTCTTCAATAATGACTCCATTTCATCTCCCATGGTCGCATGCCACCGAGATGCTTCTATACATGTCACTTTGCTTCCACTGTAAGTAGTAGGTTCAAGAACCTTTACCTCTTCGCAACTTGGAGTGCATATCCACCAAATCATCATATTCATATCTCCTTGAGGTATCCCAACATTAGATCTTCTAGGCCTCGCAAGCAACTAGACTCTGTGATCAATGTTTGTATGACGCCTACCGAGGTCTCGTGAGATCGCTTGAATCGGATTCTGGTTCATTATCCAGATCGAGATAGTGTTGATTTGGATCCACCGATTGTTGCATATCGAGTGAGCTCCACCAAAGCTCCACTGCTTCTCAACACTATCGATTCAAGATCGGTTTCGCACTCAGTGAGACCTCCCCACCGATGAGTTTAACATAGAATTTTCATCAAACACAACATCCTGTGCGAGGATTACTCGGACTCTGGCGATGACCAAATCCTATATCCTTTCACTCCATCACCATACCCCACAAACACTCCTTTCTTGGCTCTTGGTTCCAACTTCCTTCACTAACATGATAGTAAGTTTGTGCTTCCAAAACCCTTAGAACTGAGTAGTCAGCAGGCTTGCCTGACCACATCTCAAATGGTGTCTTGAGATTGATTCCTGTGTGAGGGCTCCTGTTGATTAAGTAGCAAGCTGTCTTAACAGCCTCTGCCCAAAATCTCCTTGATAAACCAGCTTGAGAAAGCATACATCTTGCCCTCTCCAGTAGAGTTTGATTCATCCTTTCAGCTACACCATTCTGCTGAGGTGTATTCCTTACACATGATGATGTCCGCAATACCTCACCGCACAAAATGAATCAAAATCCGTCCAGTAATTCCACCATTATCTCATGCACGAAGCTTCTTGATTTTCTTGCCTAACTGATTCTCCACTAGGGCCTTCCACTGCTTGAAGTTATTGAATGCATCACTTTTGTTCTTCATCATCACCACCCAAGTCATCCTTGAATAGTCATCTATGAATGACACAAAATATCTGTGACCACCCAATGACTCAACTTTTGATGGACCCCAGCAGTCTGAATGGATATAATCAAGTGATGCCTTTGTATTGTGCAACCCTGCTGAGAATTTACTTCTATGCAACTTCCCAAACACACAATGTTCACAAAAGTCCAGATTCTTGACCTTATATCCCCCAAGAAAACTCTCTTTGAAGAAAGAACACAGCATACCCTTTTTCACCCATGTGACCAAGTCTCATGTGCCCACAAATGAGTCTCTTTGAGATCAGTGAATCTATATGAGGATGCAACAAAAGCAGAGGCAGATCTGATGAGATCCTTGTAATATGTACAAGGTTCCCCTCTTGATGCCTTTGAGGACTACAACTGAATCTTTGAAGACATTCAAATTTGCCCACCTTCACCCTTGAAATTGAACCCTTGTCGCATCAGATCGAGAGATACCAAATTCTTGGTCATCTGTGGAACATGTCTTACATCCTTCAGTGTACAAAATTTACCATCCTCTGTCCTTAACTTTACTGAGCCAATTCCCACAACTTTACAGACCTTGCTGTTGGCCATATAGATTTGACCACCATCTATCTGCTCATAAGTAGAGAACCACTCTCTGTTTGGACAAATATGGTAGGATGCTCCAGAATCAAGTATCCACACATCATTGTGGTGTGTAGAATCCCCTCGCAACTAGAACCGGATCCTCATCAGATTGCTCAAGAGCCAAGGCTCACTGTGCTGAAATTGCCTTCCTCGCTGCTTTAACTTCTTCTGACAGCTTGGACTTCCAATGTCCCCGCCTCTTTCAAAGAATTACTGAGACATCGATGAGACTTAGGACCTTTGGACCACGACTTCTTTTCTTCTTCTCATCCATATCCTTTCCCACTATTGTTTGCTAGCTACTAGCCCAAAGAAATGATCAGATGTTCCAAAGCACCTTGTGTCTAAGCTCCCTGGCATGTAAGGCGGGCCTTACATCCTCCAAAGCTATCAGATCCTTTCCAACTATGAAAGATCGCACAAAGTTTTCATATGATGCCGGTAGTGACACCAACAGGATTAGGGTCGCATCTTCATCTTCAATTTTAACATCAATATTTCTTAAATCAAGCAATATTGTGTTCACCGGTCCAGATGTTCCTCGGTGGACTCCTTCATGCATCTTCAAACCGAACAACCTCTGTTTCAATAATAACTTGTTGGTCGTTGACTTGGTCATATACAAAGCTTTCAAGCTTTTTCCACAACTTGGTCATGCGGTGTCTTCCTCAAAGAACCTCGGTGATAACATCATCGATAAGCACAACATGATGGTTGAATGTGCTTTCTCTTACAGACCGCATAATCTGGCCGCACTGTATTTGGTTTGTCGATAAAGGATTCCACAAACCCTGGCTGCTTTCAACAAAGGCACGATCTTGATTTGCCACGGACCAAAACTGCTCCTTCCTCAGAAATTTATCGATTTTTACGTTTCTCGCTGACATCTTTCCTTGCTAAAGATTACAACTTTATCACGTATCCTAGCACCTTGTCAAGGTCTTGGTGAAGATGAAGTTGATCGTGCATCGCTTTTCTCGAACTCATCTCTCTGATACCACTTGTTATAAAGCGATGGAGATAACTTCGGATGCAAGAAAAGCAAATGAAGCAATCAAACATAAACAATCAAAGGAGATAATGAAACAAGAAGATCACAGATTTAACGTGGAAAACCTCTCGCCGGGAGAGGTAAAAAACACGGGCGTAAAAGAGATATTTTATTATGCACTTTGAATTTTGCAGATTTCAACACACACGGATAATGAGACAACAATCGTATTTATAGGCACAAATCCCAAACCCCTAGCCGCCAGAATCTTTGTCTGAATCGCCATAAATACCTCCTTACACGTGTCCTCCTTTTAATGACACCGTGTAGATAGCATCACATAACGAATTAACGGATGTGGGACCTGCTTTGTATTCCAAGACTCAACAGACTATCACCTGGCGATAGTCACCTGCCGACGTAAGCTCAGACTCCACTCCACTCTAAGCCGTGAATTGAATACACTTCACCGCCCATCACACACCGAGTCTTCTTGATTGGTTCCACCACTATCACACACCAGTCTTTTAATGACACCAGATATCATTTGTCATAACGTAATTAATGAGATGTGGGACCTGCCAGTATTCCAAGATTTCGCAGAGACTATCACCTGGCCGATAGTCACCTGCCGACAGAAGCTCAATGGACTCCACCCTACCAAGCACAGTAATGAATACACTTCTCACCGCCCCATCACACACCGAGTCTTCAGATTGGTTCCACCAGATGTAGAGTTTAAGTCACTTTACTGACAGTGATAATAATCTACCTTAGGTAATGACATTTTATGTTTACAGTAAAAAAAATTCACTTCAAAAATAAAGGTACGCTAAAAAAAAGAATTTACAAGACTCGGGTGATATGTGTTTTTAAAATGAATTCGGTGATATCATATCATAATCGGATTTAACTTTACCAAAAATCCACTTTAGGGATTTATTTATATGATATCATGTATTAGTTGCACCGACTATATTATTATAAGAAATGTAGTAAAGTCGAAGAGGTTTTCGGTAGCGGTATTAACATTTTTTTTATGATGTACAAGACAATGTATGTGGATTATCATATATTTGCGCTTTCGTATGTTTTGTAATACTCGAGATTTTAGATTATAATGTTGTATTAGATGAACATGTTGGATCTAACCGTATGTGATGTAATCACTTTAATCCAGGATCGTTTATGTCAAACTATCAAGAATCTAAAGTATGAAACGGAAGCGTACCTGAATCCATAGTGCTGCAGATTTCCCGTAAGATCAGGTCTTCTAGATTTACACACTTTCTGAACTGTTCAGAAAACTCTTTTGAAATCCTCTGTAATCTCTCTGATGATGGATTGATGGGAGACAAAAGAGTTGAGAATAGTGTGTGACCTAGGGACCATGACCCCTTTATATAGTAAATATATTTTAGGTATTTTCGATTCTAACCATCAACGAAACAGAAATTACCCCTTAGTCTCTTACATAAAAGACCCACATCCTAACGATACATTATAGTTCAATAACCGTAAACCGAATTAGATCACTTTTATATCGAGCTAATCTTTACTGACATTCCATAATAAATAATTATTTCACATATAAGCTCAACGTTGGATCAATGATCCAACGGAACATTCATTCTATTACTCATTGATTGACAAAAATTTCATAATAATCAATATTGTGAAGAGCAGGGGCGGCTGCAGGATTTTCGACATGAGATCAGAAATTTATCAGTTTTTTTTTCCGTATCACACATATATTTAGATATTCAATTATATACATATAATTACGGGGAAATAGATAAAAATAGGGAATCAATACATAAAAATAATATGGTCAAGTTTACATATATATGTGTTTATAAAAAAAATTATTTACCATTTATACATAATATTTTTATTTTAGGGAGTCGGCCGCACTCGTAAGTTGTACCTCCCCATTTAAAGCCGCCTCTGGTGACGAGGGTGTGAAGTGCTACATGGAGTAAACATGTGGATTAATTATATCACTACCAGTCTCCAAACTACGTATTGATATATCCAATAATATATCTATTATTATCCATATGTTCAATTAATTCAGTCAATTTATCACTTCACACACTCATTACTATTGATTATTGTGGGACACATATCAATATATTAATATTACACTTTCATCAATATATATATATATATATATATATATATATATATATATATATATATATATATATATATATAAACTTGAATAAATATGCCTGAAAAGTAGTTTTTTAGGAAAAATATGTTTCGATGCATGCGGCGCGCATGCGTCCCGAATTCGGCACGCATGCGTCGCGAAATGTCAATGCGGCCCGCGTGCGGCCCTCACACGCATATTTTCCAAATAACTACTTTTCGAGCATATTTTTCCCAAACACTTACTTTTCGCGCATATTTATTCAAGTTTCCTTGAATAAATATGTCTTAAAAGTAGTTTTTTAAGAAAAATATGCTTCGACGCATGCGTCACGAAATGTCCATGCGGCATGCGTGCGGCCCTCACAAGCATATTTTCCAAATAACTATTTTTCGAGCATATTTTTTCTAAACACTTACTTTTCGAACATATTTATTCAAGTTTCCCATATATATATATAAGCCACGCAATGTGCACCGTACCCTTGTTAAGATACTTCAAAAGGGCTTCTTCAGATGAATTGTCCATTTCCTTAAAACTTTGATTTTGAAAGAGCTATTGTACGTCTTCTATATTGGTAGTCTCTTCAGGTATCAATATCATGTAATTTATGCGCATGTGAACTTGAGCCAAGCATTGTATTGTCACCTATATATATATATATATATATATATATATATATATATATATATATATATATATATATTATCAATGTTGTAATTGTATTGTGTATTGAATAATAATGTAATGTACAAGGAGTATTTATAGCCTACATGTCTTAAGGACAGTGTGGTAATTACATGATAAATAACAATAATATAAGATAGATCATTAATTATCTAGACTTGTCTCAACACGCCCCCGCAATCCCGTGACGGCGGTAGCACACGGAGATTGGTCTTGAGAAACTCGTAGCGCGGATTACCCAGTGGTTTGGTGAGGGGATCCGCAAGTTGGTCTTTGGAACTGACAAAAGAGATGGAAAGCTTCTTGGACGCCACCAATTCACGAACATGGTGAAAGTCAATCTCGATATGCTTGGTGCGCGCATGATAAACCGGGTTGTGTGCCAGGTACGTAGCGCCAATGTTATCACACCAAAGAGTGGGAGGGGCTAACAAATCGATATGCATTTCCCGGAGAAGACTACACAACCATTGAACCTCAGCAGCGGTGTTGGATAATGTTTTGTACTCACCTCGATTACTTTTTTTGAAAGCAGTGGTATCTTTGCTTAGTGCGCCAACTGATTAGATTATCCCCCAAAAAGATGCAGTACGCACCAACAGAACGGCGATTATCTTCATCAGCAGCCCAGTCCGAATCAGAATAAGCACGAAGAAGATTACGGGAATGACGAGACAGAAAGAGTCCCTCAGAGATGGTGTGCTTGAGGTAGCGTAGGATGCGCTTAACAGCAACCCAATGATCCTCAGTAGGAGCATGCATGAACTTACTGACCTTATGAACCGCGAATGCAAATGTCTTGACGCGTAAAGCTGAGGTACTGTAGACCACCAACGAGAGTGCGATAGAGAGAGGGATCAGCACAGGAAGGGGCAGTGCCAAAGCCAAGCCGTGTGTTGGCTGCCATAGGAGTATTACAGGGCTTGGCCTTATCCAAGCCAGCACGCTGCAAAAGCTGAAAAATGTACCTGCGCTGCGTGAGATATAAGCCATCCGAAGTAGGAAGTACCTCAATGCCCAAAAAATAAGACAAGGAGCCGAGATCCTTGACCGGAAAGTGAGCGTTGAGAAAAGTGATAACCTGCTCAATCAGCGAAGGAGACGTCCCAGTAATAATAATATCATCAACGTAAATAAGAATGTAAGCATATGCACCATCCCGAGAGTAAATGTAAAGGGAGGTGTCGGCCTTAGAGCCAACAAAACCAAAGGTAGTGAGGACCTCAGTAAAGCGGGAAAACCAAGCACGAGGAGCCTGTTTAAGGCCATAGAGACTGCGGCGGAGACGACACACATAGTCAGGGTAATCAGGGTGAACAAATCCCGGTGGCTGTTGCCAGAATAATTACCAAATTGAGAGTTGTAAGACTGTCCATAGTTACCTGAGGGGCCAGAAAAGAGAGCAGTGGCAGCGGGCTGAGCAGCGGACGGCGAGGAGGCAAGTACAACAGGCCGGTGTTGCTGAAGCCGTGCTTCGGTGGTGAGAAGGAGGGAGTAGAGTTCGTCAATAGAGATCGTTTCGCGGCAAGAGATCATCGTAACGAGAGCATCGTAATCATGTCCTAAGCCAGCCAATAAGTATGCCACAAAGTCTTCATCGGAGATGCCATGGCCGGCGAGTTTAAGCTCATCGGCAATTTTCTTTAGCTTGAAGTAGTACTCGGACGCTGTGCCATCTGTTTTGCGAGTTGAAGAGAGCTCAGACCGCAATTGAACGAGCTTAGCTCGGCTTTGGGACGCAAACGCTGTTTGTAGTGCGAGCCATATCTCAGCCGAGGTGGAGGCGGTGTAAACTTGGAGAAGAACATCCTCCGACAGAGACGAAGTGATAGTTCCGAGAAGCAGATTATCGGTTTGGGACCAGTCGAGATAATCAGGATTTGGGAATTCTTGGTTCTTGTCATCGGTAATGGTGGGAGGCGGTGGTTCGATGGTGCCGTCAACGAACCCGAAAACACCTTGCCCACGAAAATAGGGCACAATTTGTGCTCGCCAAAGCGGGTAATTATGCCGTGTGAGGCGTGTGATCCGAAAAGCGGATGAAGGAGTGAACTTTGGGTACTTGGAGGTGATGGAGACATCATCATCAGAGGCTGACATAGCTGCGAAGAAGATGAAGATGAACTAGGGTTTTCTAGGTTTTTTTTTTTTTTTTTTGTTGTTGGCTGCTGCGTTTTCTGTGTTCTTTTTTTTTTTGCTGCGTTTTTTTTTTTGTTTAGGAGAGGAAATTGATTGGCTCTGATACCATATCAATGTTGTAATTGTATTGTGTATTGAATAATAATGTAATGTACAAGGAGTATTTATAGCCTACATGCCTTAAGGACAGTGCGGTAATTACATGATAAATAACAATAATATAAGATAGATCATTAATTATCTAGACTTGTCTCAACATATATATATATATATATATATATCAACATCCCAAATGGTGAAGATTTAATGATAGAGGAATACACAGCTTTAATTTGTTGGAACTCGTACTAGCAGTTGATCCCATTTTTATATATATTGCACGGTGCAAATAGATTTTTATTTATTATTTTTTTATTCATTTATATCAAATGTAAGAGTAATGTTACGCACATAACCACTTGGCCACAAACGTGTGTCATAATATATTTTTACGTGGTTAAAAATAGTCAGCAAAACTCTAATCAATGGCGTAAAAATATGCTTGTCGTTCGTTTTGTCATTACCATCGTTATTGTGATTTTACTCTTATAATAGTTCAATCGCGGGCCCAGAAAAATTTCTCAGTGTGAAAACCGAAACTAATCCGAAGATCATGTGAGGAAATTTCACATATATATCCAGCAGCAGCTCAACTTTAGTGTATCTGATATATAAGTTGCAATTGAAATTTGTTTTGAATTTTAGCCTGAATTTCCATATCCATATCCAGCTATATGTACAACCTGATGCACCGTATATGGTTGTGCTGATTTCCAGACTGCTTTGATGTATATAATGAGATAATTCTATAGTTGTGTAAAAGTGGCATACAACTTGATGCACTCTGTAAGCGTTACCCAGTCAATACATTAACTCCAGAATGTATCATCAGAATGTAGCATTTTGTTGTTCTGTACCCAGGCACTGTTCTACATCCTTGAATATTTTGTATGTAATGTAATGAAAATTTATGTCTTTCGGTCGTATGTTATAAGCCATTAATAATTTTTTTTGAAGAGTAAGCCATTATTAATGATACATTATTCGTGCAATTGTGTATTCAATTTCTTTGTCATCATGTATTTCATCACTCCAAAAAGCAACAATATCAATCTCTGTTTTGTCATGATATGTTTCATCATAATTTCTTCTCTGGATTATTCATGGCGCGCCTTTACTGCGACAAACCCCGGCCCCCTAGTATTATATATATCAAAACAATGAGATTAAAACATGATATAAATGTGTCATATATAATCACTTAGCTACAATAAATATTAAAAAAATATAGATTTTTGTCCAGAAGGATAAAATTATCAAAAATCGGGATCAAAGAAAATCAGAATTTAATAAGACAAAAGAATAATTATGAAAGAATAAATATGAAGTAACAAATGTGGAATAGAAAGAAATATGAAGAATGATTGTAAAACACAAAATAACATTAACACGTGAAGTAACAATTTTAAAGTAACAATTGTGATTTTTGTCCTTTATAATCATGAAAATGTTACTTTTGTCCTTCCAGACTCATTTATTAATATTTTTATCCTTCTAGCCCCTTCCCCCTAAAAAATATTCTTAAATCAATGATAATTAATTATGTAGACTCATAATTTTTCAGTAATGTAAAAATAAGTTGTGTCACTCGTTATGGTTGAACGATTTGTAATAGTAAAAGATAGTAATGTTGTTATTATAACGTACGATTATGTCACAACAATAATTAAAAAAAAGGTTTTGATTTTTTTTTAAAGTGGGTCTATACTTTAACTTGTATTGTCATTTGTCAACTGCTAAGTAACCTTGTATTGTCACTTTTGCATTGATGCTTGTTTCGTTTAAAAGTTAATAATTTAATATATAATTGAAGAGTTTTGTCGAAAAGAAATCAAAGCATCTAGTAGTTTACCGTAGCTCGAGTTTTAAAAGTGTCCCTAAACTCGAGGCGTAAGTGTTGTGATTCATATGGCATAATCTTACTACTGCGGACGGATGATCACGTGTGGGGCGATGTTGTGCTAAAGATAGAATGAAAATACTCGTTTCGGTTTGATCTCTGTTTAATTGGTTTTGCATCTAATTCGTTTATGTCCTTCTAATTTGTTTTTTTTTTTTAGAACCTTTTAATTTGTTTGATCCGTTCGTTTTGATCGTTCTTTTCTATAATAATGATTAACTCTTTTTTTTTTTGAGGAAATAATAATGATTAACTGAAATGTAGATTTATTTTGATTTTTCTGTGCTTATGTTCCTTATTTTGCAGTAATCAATGCGTAATTTATTCCATAATTTCTGCCAATAATTACGTGTTTGATTTCCTTTATACACGTACCGTAAAGTAATCCCAAAGAGATATTATATCAGAAAAATCATTTTGGAATTACAATAAAGCCACCTTTCACAAAAACAGTGTTTGTAAGTAATTGAGTAAAAAAAAAGTGAAAATATTATTTTACATTTATATCTTTTATATCCATTACGCAAAGCTAAAGCTTATAAAAGCCTTCTACACGTATACACACAACAAAAAGGCTACTAGAATCTTTTACACTTTACCTACGTACTGCTAGCTAGAGGGAAATGAATTGTAAACAATACGTTATAAGACATGTATCACTAGAGACGTAAAATGATATAGATTTTATCCTAATTAACGGTGATAAAAGTGTATCGTAAAATATGTAGTAAACAGGGGTAATTTTGGTTCTGTTAGGGCAATCATTGAATAAGACAAAACTAGAATATAAAGAATTGGTCTGGCAATACCAAGCACCAAAAATGAGTAGAAAATGTCAATAAGATCTACCTAAATAGTTAAGAGACTTTATTGTTCATATATTCGAGTCTTATTGTGTGCGTATGTGGATTATAATTCTGTTTGACAAAAATAAATAGAATACGGCATCAGAACATTTCAAACATCTATGGATATCCATCGACTTGTGTATATCCACATTTGGATGCCGGGGTTATGAATTTGTATATTCCTACCCGCATTGATATTGGGTAGGGTTACTATGGTATGAATTTTAATGGATATCGCAAAATTTAAACTTAATCGTACCGACGGTACCGTACCAATTATCATCCCTAGTTAATACTAGCTAGCTTCGATTTGAATTATCAATGGGGATCTTTATGTGCTTTTTATATCTACTATGTTATGGTTTTTAGAATAAACTTTATAACGAATGTGTTTGTCTAATGCAACATCAAGCATGTAAAAATCCCAGTATTTTTTTTATCTGATGCCCCAACCTTTTTGTTATATATCAATCCAAATGAAAATTCATAGCTGCCTAGCACTATTTATTTATTTGAGGGAATGTTTTCACTCATGATAATATGACAATCGTTATGTCGTAATTTTTTTTTTTTTTTTTTTTGAGGAAATCATAACATATTTATTATGACAACGATTGTATCATAACATATTTTTATATTTTGGATTATCAGTCTATGTCATAATTAATGGTCTTATATAATGTTTAATAATGTAACAATTAATTTGATGACTTATACCTTGTGACAGCCGTTGTATTAGTATAATTTCCTTTAGAAAATAATTAACAAAAAGCAATATGCAACAAAAAGATTTTTTTAGAGTCTTTTAACGATTATCCAAAATACGAGTTGAAGTAATAATAAAAGTTGATTATTACTTTGTCAAATGGATTTTGAGATTTATAAATGTGATGATTCATTGATGAATTGAAATTAATCATAATGCCGATTTATTGTGTTGGATAAATTGGTTTTGGATCGATCAAATATGTATTACATATATTATCAATAATTTTAATTGGTGTAATTAATATTATCAAAACCGTATAAAATGGTATATCACCATTATATCATTAGTATAATTTCATAATTAACAAAAGCAATATGCAACAAAAGATTTTTTGAGTATATCGTCGTGTCATCATTGATCTTTATTTTTTACTGGTCAATAATTGTTGAACAAAGCTTTCCCTCCCTTCAAAAAAAAAATAATAATTGTTGAACAAAGCTTCCCAAATAACTTTAAACGGCTCCTTTTTTTCATTTTCTTTTTTATAAAAGCAAATAGATGTTATTAACAAAAGAACCGGCAAGAAACAAAGCACAGAAAAAAAAGAAAAAAAAAACACAACACCACCAACAACAACAGCCAAATTAAATTACATAACCAAAGAAAAACGACACTAATTACCAAAACTTATCAGAATCTACAGCTTAAAATACATGACTTAGTACAATTTCAACAAGCTCTTGAAATCACTGTACCATCGCCACAACTTGCTGCTATCCTACGTACTGCTTTTATACTATGCAAATGCATAGATACATACACTATATATGTTTCTGCAGCATCTCATTCTGTTGAAAGGCACAACTATGGCAGATTCCATAAATCGCTCTCTGGCCATGGCTTTGTCACTTGTCTTGCTATTGCTAGTTATACATCCTACTAATGATTGCCTTACTAGCTGATATAGATTTATACCGGCCAGCAACGCAACCACAAGTGGGATGTGAAACTAGCAACAACAAAACCAATAACAAAGTCATACCCTAAGAACCATTTATAGAATCTAGCATAATTGTGGCTTTCAACAAATGAGATACACTAGAAACACATATAGTACTGTATGCATCATATACGTCTAATTAAGTACCAATACATATGCACATCAGTATAATTAAAGTCTAAGTCCCATGAGTTTAAGACTACTTATATAACTATTACAATGATATAATTACTAGCTATATATTACAAATAAAAGCGTTGCACAGTCTCGTTTTGCTACTCCTCGTCCAACCCATAGTCAAATGAACAGAAAGAGGGTGCGAAATAAAATAATGCCATCGTTCCTGCAAGACATATATAAAATCTGCCATAGATATGCTTAATTAACAATTTGCAATTCCGCAGCAACAGATAAAGTGTTGACATCCATATATTTTAAGTGTATGAAAGGAGATGGAAGAAAAAAAGATCAAAATGTAATGTGCATATATATATAGAAGGAGAGATAGTGTGATAAAAAAAGAAAAAGAGAATGATGAGTTTTAGGATGATAATTTAATTCTAACTAAGCATTGCATCGAAACTTAGAGAGAGATAGTTAGCTGAAGGTAAAGTACTAAAGTAAAATGTAAGGAAATATGTGGATGAAGAGTGTGTAATGTTTAAGGGTTTGTGGATATATATAGAGGGAGGAATCAACTTTGTTGTACCTGAATTTAAAATGATACAGATACTGTCATAATTATTCAACAACAACGAGTAATAACACAACGTAATTTTAGATTATTGATAATCGTACAAATTGTTGTGTGTGTATATATATATATATATATATATATATATATATATATATTATTGTTGTATCTCAATTTCGCAGATAATTATATTGTACATGTATGTACGTGATTGTATACTGCTATATCACAATGGTTGAGCTAAAAAGCGATATACATACACTTGCATTTTTTATTATGCTGGACATACATTAGGTCATCGTACATATTGGTTTATTAATTAATTAATTAAATTAGTATTATGGAAAAACTTAAGATGCATGGTTAGAATTTTCATTGTATGATGTTTCATAATACTCTACGTCTCTGACCTTGTCGATATAAAGATTGTCTTTATTCGTCGATAGGTGATCATTTATAATTCGGAACAGATGAAAAAGCCTAAAAGCACCTCACTACGATACATGGGCGGCTCTACATAGGTGGAAGCGGGTGCCGTCGACCTCCTAAAATAAAAATATTATGTACAAGTAGCAGATAATTTTTTTATAAACACATATATATGTAAAATTGACCTCCTTATTTTTATGTATCGACTCCCTATTTTTATCTATTCCCTTATAATTACATTACAGAATTGAATATCCAAATATATGTGTGATACGGAAAAAAAAATTGATAAATTTCTGACCCCCAAGTAATTGGGACTGATCAGGAGTATTAATAGCTTCAGGCATAGAAACAACATTAGCACAACAATCTTTATCAGCTTTGAGGATGTATAAGCCATTAGCAGGGGCGCCACTGGGGAAGAAGCAAGTATGCCGGAGCCTTTTCAAAATCAATAATTTAAGGCACCACTAAATTTTGACCTAATATTATATATATACTGTATTTATAGAAACAAAGAATGCATTACCTTAATGGTTAGCACTCAAGTATACTAGACATAAGACTTGATTTCGAATCTTGCAAAGCTACAATAATTTTTGTTTTTTTAAACTAGGAGTAGGAGCCAAATAAGTAGGTTTTTTTCTTTGCAAACCCATGACTATCACACGCAGTTTTTTTGTTTTATTTTTTTATATATATTTTGGTTACTGTTTTTTTCGAAGGGCGAGGGCCTAAATTTATTTTTGGCCCCGAGCCTAAATTTGGACAGGGACGCTCCTGGCCATTAGTTAAATCAGCTGTACCAATCCTCCTTAAACTGAGCATGTCCTGAATCACACAAGATTCTAGGTAAAATTTGATGTTATTTGCCCTAGTCCTGATCAATCTACTAATAGATATAAGATTGAAACTAAATTCTGGTACACATAGAACATGGTCAAGAAGCAAATGCTGATTAATTTTGACTTGTCCTATATGTGATACCTTAGCACTTTTACCATTAGGTAGACTAACAGACAAATTATCTACAGATTTACAGTTTGCAAACAATATGATCTGTTGCACCAGAATCTACAATCCACCAAAAGAGCTTAGGATTAGGATTACCTGACCCTTCTACTGGATTGAAGTTTGTGGTCAGAGCCACAGAATTGACATTAAAAGTTCCAGAATCCTGATTAGCTTGCACTGGACTCAAAATTTGTTGATACTGCTCTTGTATAGCACTAATCTGGGAATAATTTGGAACTGCTTCAGATGCATCTTGATTCCAAGAATCCGAACCAACACAATTTGCAGATGAAGATGACCTTCCCCTGCCTCTGCCCTTGGGTGGAAATCCATGTTTTTTGTAACAACGATCCACAGTATGACCAGTCATTCCACAATGTGTGCATTGTGCTTTCTTGCTGCCATTGTTAAAATTTCTCCTATGATCCGATTCAGAAGATCCAAAACTTGCAGCAGATTCTACCAATTTTGCTCCAGAAAAAGAACTATATAGCTGCTGTTTTTCTTGTTTAACAGCCTTGGAAAAAACTGCTTTAATCGAAAAGGCAATGGATCCAGCATCAAGACCTGAGACTTAATTGAAGCATACTCATCATTCAGCCCTTTCAAAAAACGAATGACATTATGTTTTTCCATGTAACCTTTGATACCATTTCTTGCCACAATCACAATCAGGAGCAGCTGTAACAGTCATCAATTAATCCCACAGAACCTTCAATTTTGTGAAATACTGAGACACAGTAAGATTACCTTGCTTGGTATTTTGGATTTCTTCCATCATGTTGGATAAAGTGTAAGTATCTCCCCCTCCAAATCTGTCTTCAAGATCGTCCCACGTGTCTTTTGCAGTTTTGTAGGAGGCTATACTCTGACCAACCAAGCTTTTACCATACTGTTGCATTGTCGTCTCCAAGCTGAATAATGATTCTCATTGGGCATAAGAGCAGGCATAGATCCATCTACAAAACCCATCTAGTTCTTCGAAGACAGTGCTGTGGTCATGGAGATCTTCCAGCTGTGGTAATTGCTATCATCAAGCAATGGTTGAACCAAAACAAGAGCTGGATTTTCATTAGGATGAATGACCAAATCAGCAGGAACAACAGCTCCTTGATGATCCATCAAGAAAATGAGTATGAATAACACGAAGGAGAAGAAAAAAAACAAATGCAGAATGGAAGCTTATAGCTCCGATACCATGATGAATTTGACAATAGATCAAAAACAAGATCAGGAAACTGGAATTAACATTTGCATATTCATTGATTGAGTAGAGAACAGAATAGTACAATCGAAGTTCTATATCAGAAATATATGAATCAACTTGTTGCTTTAACACTGCTCTTTGGTACCTTATATATTGGTACTTTTGGCAATTACAAGGTGATATAGCTTAACTGATTTGCTAACTGATTTCCTAACTACTAACTAACTTTCAAGCTTCTGGAATGATGCAGTTATTTCATCTTGTGATGTAATGCTGCAACAAAACACGAGTGATGGAAAAACACGACTTTCAAATACCACGGAAATTTGGAGGGAAAATTTACGCGCTCCCCTCAAATCGGGTGAGTCACGGGACTTGAACTATAACATTTTTTTTTGCTGCTCAAGTATCAGCTTAATGATTTCAATGGCGGAGTAAATGAGGGGAACCTCCTGTACGTAATGCCGTCCATTTTTTTTACTCTGTTTATTTTGATGGACATATGTATCGGGACTTAGAGTTTTAGACCTATATGATGCATACACTATTTGTGTTTCTATTGTATTTCATCTTGTTGAAAGCCACAATTATGCCAGATTCCATAAATGGTTCTCAGAGTATGACTTTGTAATTGGTTTTGTTGTTGCTAGTTGTATATCCCACTTGTGGTTGCGTTGCTGACCGGTGATTTTAAATCACTAGTAAGGCAACCATCATTGGGATGTGTAACTAGCAATAGCAAGACAAGTGATAAAGCATTCCCGGGAAGCGATTTATGGAATCTGCCATAGTTGTGTCTTTCAACAGAATGAGATGCTGCAGAAACAGTAGGATAGAATCAAGTTGTGGTGATGATGCAGTGTTTTAAAGAGTTCAATGGTTGAAATTATACTAAGTTATGTATCTTAAGATTCTGCAAATTTTGTTATTAGTTTTTTTTTTTTTTTTTTTTTTGTTTATACTTACTTTGGCTTCTTTCTGGTTCTTTTGTTAATAATATTTATTTGCTTAAAAAAACAGGTGTTTATAGATAGTAGTTTGAAAGCTTTGTTCAACTTCAATCATCATTGACCCGTGAAAAATAATGATCTTTTTGTTGCACATTGCTTCTTGTTTTAATTATTTTCTAAAGTAAATTATACTAAATTTCCTTTACTAATTGCGTCACAAGGAATAACTCATCAAATTACTTGTTCCTGGCATTCAAATTAATTGTTACGTTATTGAAGATGATATAAGACCATTAATTATGATGTAGACTGGATAATCCAAAATATAAAAATATGTTATGATATAACTGTTGTTGTAATAAATATGTTATGACATAACGGTTGTTAGAGTATTATGAGTGAAAAGCATTCTCTCAAATAAATAAATAGTGATACGCAACTTCGAATTTTCTTTTGGATTAATATAACGAAAAGGTTGGGGCATAAGGAAAAAGATATACTTTGATTTTTAATAACAACTTGATTTTACATTAGACGAACACATTCAGGATATTATTTTAGGGATAAGGTCCCAAATGACACAATCTGAAAGATGTATGGTATAAAAGATTATAAAAAAATATTTTTATAAAAATGACATTTTTACTAGTGAAATTGAAAGTGAATTACGTTGGTTTTCAATACACAACCAACGTAATTCACTCTCAAATTCACTATTTCTCACTTTTACTAGTGAAATGTTCTTTTTGATAAAAAATTTATTGTCTTAAAATACTGACATCTTTCTAAATGTGTCATGATTGACAATTAATTATTATTTTAATAAGCTAAACATAAATATAAAAATGAACAAATATGAAAAGGATAAATTTATGTATGAATTTAGTTCAGTGGAATTGAAAAATGGTTAAAAAGGACAATATGTCAGTCCACTGAATGATTATACCCCTCTTACTTTTTTTGTTGGATTTATTGTTAAAAATGATAATTTGAAAGTAGAAATATACAAACAGGAAAAATGAAATTTTTTATTGGATAAAATGGACAAGTGTTTATTCCACTATAATGAATATATCTTTTGATCTGAACGTCAAAATATCGTAATTCTTTCATCATATTTTTTTTCGTACTCTTTATTTAGACATCCAATTTGATATTTTTTTCGATATCATTTCGAGGCCATTTTTGTCAAAACAACGAAACAGTGGATTAGTGGATTTGAAGTCAATTCCACAATTTCCACTGCACTGAACGTTGGATTTAGAGTAACTAATAGTGGAATTGTCCTTATCACCCAATTTGTATTTGTATTGTCTTGATTCCTATTTTCCCCCTCTTATTTGTCATTTTATACCATTCCCTCTTTTTTGTTTTTGTTTTAGTAGATTTGTTTAGTAGTGGATTTGCTTGACAGTGGAATTGAAGTTTTTAAATCTTACAAGGGTAATTTCGTCCTTTCAAGTTTTTTTTTTGTGTCATGTTTACCATTTTTAATTCGATCCACTTATCCTTTTTGATAATTTCTTCTTTATTAATTTTTGTCTTTAATAACCATTACCCCGTATAAAAAGCCCATAAAGACCCCCTTGAAATAAAAAGCACATAGGGATGAATATTAGAATCGAAGCTAGCTTATATTAACTAGGGATAGTAAATGGTACGGTTGAGTACAAGTTTTGCGATATTCATTAAAATTCATATCATAGTAACTCTATCCATTATCCATGCGGGTAGGAATATACAAATACATACCCTCCAATCCAAATGTGGATATACACAAGTCTATGGATATCCATAGATGTTTGAAATGTTCTGATTCCGTTTTCTATTTTATTTTTTTCAAAAGGAATTATAATCCACACACGCACACTAATCTATGACCAAGAGGGTCTCTTAACCATAATGAGGTCGGCCTTATCGACATTCTCTACTTATTTTCGGTGTTTGGTATTGCTAGAGCATAATTTTGGTATTGCCGGAGCAATTTTTTAGATTTTAGTTTGTCTTACTCAATGATTGACCTGACAGAATCAAAATTAGCCCAGTTTATTACATATTTTACGATGCATTTTTATCACTATATTGATTAGGATAAAATTTATATCATTTTATGTCTCCAGTGACCATGTTGTCCTATAATATATAGTTTTACAAGTCATTATTTAGCTCTAGCAAGCGGTGTTGATGATACATCATGTAATAATGATAAGGTAGTATAATGTAACAAGTATTAAGTCTAGTGGCATTCCTGTAATTGTTATGGTTAGTATGAGGACTTTTTGGTAATTGTGTGTGGAAGTATATAAGCCACATTTTACCCTATTGTAAAGAATAATTTTAGATTACAGATTCAATAAGAAGATCAGTTTTCTTGTCAGTAAAGTGACTTAAACTCTACATCTGGTGGAACCAATCTGAAGACTCAGCTGTGTGATGGACAGCTGAGAAGTGTATTCAATTCTGTACATCAGTAGGGTGGAGTCTACTGAGCTTCAGCAGGGTAACTATCAGCAGGGTGATAGTCTCTGAGAAGTACTTGAATCTGGCGAGGTCCCACATCTGTTAATTACATTATGTGATGGCCATATCTGATGTCATTAAAAGGAGGACACGTGTAAGGGGGTATTTGTGGCGAGATCGAGACAAAGATTCTGGCGGCTAGGGTTTGGGATTTGTGCCTATAAATCTGATTGTTGTCTCATTGTATCTGCGTGTGTTGAAATCAGTAAATTTCAAAGGCATAATAAAATATCTCTTTCGCCCGTGGTTTTACCTCTCCCACTGAGAGGTTTTCCACGTTAAATCTGTGTTCTTCTTGTTTCTGTTATCTCCTTTGATTGTTTATGTTTGATTGTTTCTGTTTCTGTTTCTTGCATCTGAAGTTATCTCCATCCGTTTTATAACAAGTGGTATCAGAGCAAGGTTCTGGAGAAAAAACAATCTGTACGATCAACTTCATCTTCACCAAGACCTTCAGCAAGGTGCTAGGATCTGTGATAAAGTTGTTATCTTTAGCAAGAAAAGATGTCAGCAGTAAACGTAAAAATCGATAAATTTACAGGAAGGAACAGTTTTGGTCTGTGGCAAATCAAGATGCGTGCACTGTTGAAACAGCAGGGTTTGTGGAATCCTTTATCTGACAAACCAAATACAGGTGCAGCAGATTATGCCAGTCTGGAAGAGAAAGCACATTCAACCATCATGTTGTGCTTATCTGATGATGTTATCACTGAGGTTCTGAGGAAGACACCGCACCAAGTTGTGGAAAAAGCTTGAAAGCTTCAGTATATGACCAAGTCAGCGACCAACAAGTTGTTGTTGAAACATAGGTTGTTCGGTTTGAAGATGCATGAAAGAGTCCATCGAGGGAACATCTTGACCAGCTGAACACAATATTACTTGATTTAAGGAATATTGATGTTAAAATTGAAGATGAAGATGCAGCCCTAATCCTATTGGTGTCATTACCGGCATCATATGAAAACTTTGTGCAGTCTTTCATAGTTGGAAAGGATATAGTAGCTTTGGAGGATGTAAGGTCTGCCATACATGCCAGGAGCTTAGACACAAGCTCAGCTGAAGCAGATAATCAAAGTCTTTGGGCTAGTAGCTAGCGACAATAGTGGAAAAGGATATGGGACAGAAGAAGAAAAAGAAGTCGTGGTCCAAAGGTCCTAAGTCTACCATGTCTCAGAATCTTGTCAGGAGCGAGCAGGACATTGGAAGTCCAATTATCCAAGGAAGAAGAAAGCAGCGGGAAGGCAGTGCAGCACAAGCACCTTGGCTACTGAGCAATCTGATGAGGATCTGGTTCTAGTTGCAGGGGATTCTACACACCACAATGATGTGTGGATACTTGATTCTGGAGCATCCTATCATATTTGTCCAAACAGAGAGTGGTTTTCTACTTATGAGCAGATAGATGGTGGTCAAATCTATTTGGCCAAAAACAAGGTCTGTAAAGTTGTGGGAATTGGCTCAGTAAAGTTAAGGACAGAGGATGGTAAATTTTGTACACTCGAAGGATGTAAGACATGTTCCACACGATGACCAAGAATTTGGTATCTCTCGATCCACCGACACAAGGGGTTCAATTTCAAGGGTGAAGGTGGGCAAATGAATGTCTTTAAAGATTCAGATTGTAGTCCTCAAAGGCATCAAGAGGAACCTTGTATATATTACAAGGATCTCATCAGATCTGCACCTTCTTTGTTGCATCCTCGCTGATTCACGATCTCAATGAGACTTCACCAGGCACATGAGACTTGGTCACACGGGTGAAAAAGGGTATGCACGAGTTCTTTCTTCAAAGAGTTTTTCTTGGGGATATAAGGTCAAGAATCTGGACTTTTGTGAACATTGTGTGTTTGGGAAGTTGCACGAAGTAAGTTCTCAAAGCGAGGTTGCACAACACAAAGGCATCACTTGATTATATCCATTCAGATCTTGGGTCCATCAAGAGTTGAGTCACCGGGTGGTCACAGATATTTTGTGTCATTCATAGATGACTATTCAAGGATGACTTGGGTGGTGATGATGAAGAACAAAAGTGATGCATTCAATAACTTCAAGCGGTGGAAGGCCCTAGTGGAGAATCGAGTTAGGCAAGAAAATCAAGAAGCTTCGTGACGGATAATGGTCTGCGAATTACTGACGGATTTTGATTCATTTTGTGCGACTTAGGTATTGCCGGACATCATATCAGAAGGAATACACCTCGCCAGAATGGTGTAGCCGAAAGGATGAATCAAACTCTACCGGAGAGGGCAAGATGTATGCTTTCTCAAGCTGGTTTATCAAGGAGATTTTGGGCGTAAGTCATTAAGACAAACTTTGCTTGCTTAATCAACAGAGAGCCCTCACACGAGGAATCAATCTCAAGACACCATTTGAGATGTGGTCGAGGCAAGCCTTGTTGACTACTCGATTCTAAGGGTTTTTGGGAGTGACTTACTATCATGTTAGTGAAGGGAAGTTGGAGCCAAGAGCCAAGAAGGGAGTGTTTGTGGGGTATGGTGATGGAGTGAAGGGATATAGAATTTGGTCATCACAGAGTCCGCAGTAATCCTCGGCGAGGGGCGTTGTGTTTGATGAAAATTCTATGTTAAACTCATCAAAGGAGAGTCTCACGAGTCCAAACCGATCTTGAATCTGATAGTGTAGAAAGCAGGTGGAGCTTCAGTGGAGCTCTCTCGATACGCAACAATCGGTGGATCCAAATCAACACTATAATTGATCTGGATAATGAACCGTGATCCGATCCAAGCCCGACTCTTTGAGATCTCGTGAGGCGTCATACAAACATTGATCAAACAGAGTCTAATTTGCCAAAGTGAGCTAGAAGATCTAATGTTGGGATACCTCCCGAGGAGATATGGATATGATGATTTGGTGGATATGCACTCCAAGTTCTTTGAAGAAGTAGAGGTTCTTGAACCTACTACTTACAGGGAAGCAAAGATGACATGTACGTAAGCATCTCAAGGGCATGCATCCATGAGAGATGAAATGGAGTCATTATTGAAGAATCGACTTGGGAATTGGTCAAACAACTCACCGACAAGGGAGTTGTGACTTGTAAATGGATTTTCAAGAAAAGGAAGGAATAACAAAGCGAGAAGGGTCGTCGTATAAGGCACGTTTGGTTGCAAGAGGATTCACTCAAAAGGAAGGGGTTGACTTTGATGAAATATTTTCACCGAAGGGTCGACACACACTTCAATCGTGTGTTACTAGCAATGGTAGCACAAAGAGATCTGGAACTTGAGCAATTAGATGTGAAAACCTGCTTTTCACATGGTGAGGTGGATAAGAAATATACATGACACACGACTGAGGTTTTTCAAGTTCTGAAAGGAAAATTATGTTTGAAAGTTGAAGAAATCTTTGTATGGTTTGAAGCAAGCTCCAAGGCGTTGGTATAAAAGGTTTGACAGCTTTCATGCTTCAAAAGGTTTACAACAAAGTCCATATGATCATTGTGTTTACTACTGATCTGTTGAAAGATGGATCATATATCTATCTTGTCATGTATGTGGATGACATCTTTGATAATTTGCGACAAGAAAGTCCGATGTTCAAAATCAAGAACCTTCTTAGTCTTTGAATTTGAAATGAAGGATTTAGGTGCAAACCAAGAAAATCTTGGGGATGGAGATCTGGAGAGATAGAAGTCGAAAGAAATTATTCTTGTCTCAAAGCAGGGTTATGTGCGAGAAAGATATTGGCCAATTTTGGGATGTCTCACAGAAAAAACCAATAGATACTCCTATGGCATCAAATGTTCATTTGTCTGCTTATGCTTCACGATCACCAAGAGAAGGAGTATATGTCAAAGTTCCTATGCTAGTGCGGTTGGCGATCGATGTATGCCATGGTTTGCTTTAGGCCTGATCTGCTCGAGCGATCGGTGTTGTCGACAAGTTTATGGCTCAACCTGGAAAGGAACACTTTGGAAAGTCATTAAAAGGATATTCAGGTACAGAAAGGTACAAATGATGTTGGTCTCATTTATGGAGGTGATCTTTGATGCAGTCACATTACCGTGATGCTGATTATGCAGTGATGTTGACATGAAAATCAATGACCCGTTATGTGTTTACATTGGGAAATGCGTTGGTCACCGAAAGCTACTCTTGAGGCTACTTGTGCCTTATCAACTCTCAAGCGAATATATGGCACTTACCGCGGCAAACTGGGGGAGGGTATCCGTTGAAGGGCTAGTCGTTGATTTGGGGTTGCATCGAGATCAGCCGAGATATATTGTGATGATCTAAGTGCAATATGTTTAGCCAAGGATCAGGTTCATCATGAGAGAACCAAGCATATTGATGTCAGGTATCATTTCTTGAGGAATGAGAAGAGGGTTGTAGTGAAGAAGATTGGCACAAAGGAGAATCCTGCGCAGATATGTTCACTAAACCAGTTCAATGAGTAGTTCCACTTTGCCTGGACTTCTCGAATATTCAAAGCTTATAATCTGCTTTGGAAACTTTACCGAGAGGCGGTCAGTGGAGTGGATCTTTGTGGAGATAGTCTGGTACAAGTACATCCGGGCATTGACGAATGCATCCGGTACAAGTACATCTGGTTATGCAATTTGTTTGACTCTCAGTGAGAGTTGAAGTCAAGGTGGAGATTTGTCAAGAAAGTGACTTAAACTCTACATCCGTGAACCAATCAAGAAGACTCACCGTGTGTGATGGGCGGTGAGAAGTGTATTCAATTCTGTACATCAGTAGGGTGGAGTCTACTGAGCTTCAGCAGGGTAGCTTCAGCAGGGTAACTATCAGCAGGGTGATAGGCTGCTGAGTACTTGAATACAGCAGGGTCCCACATCTGTTAATTCTGTTATGTGACAGCTATACAGTGTCATTAAAAGGAGGACACGTGTAAGGAAATTTGTGGCGAATCGACAAAAGATTCTGGCGGCTAGGGTTTAGGGATTTGTGCCTATAAATCTGATTGTTGTCTCATTGTTTCGTGTGTTGAAATCAGAAATTTAGGTCATAATAAAATATCTCTTTTCTACTTGTGGTTTTTACCTCTCCCACTGAGAGGTTTTCCACGTTAAATCTGTGTTCTTCTTGTTTTCTGTTATCTCCTTTGATTGTTTATGTTTGATTGCTTCTGTTTCTGTTTCTTGCATCTGAAGTTATCTCCATCCGTTTTATAACATTTCTCTTCAGACGGCTAGGGTTTTGTCACCTCCGTCTTCTTCAATTTGTGGAGATCAATAATTTTCACAAGCGGTACGTAGATATAAAGAGAGAATGATTCTAATAGCCTTTTTGTTGTGTTTAGGTGTAGAAGGCGGTAAAATAATTTTTTGGTAATGCCAAGGCAAATGATATGTAATTAAAAAATGATGTAGTATAATATTGCCCGGCAACATAAAAAACAGTCTTGTCAATACTGCTATGGTTTAACGATATTTTAAAAACTCAAGCTACGGTATACTACATATGCTATGAATTATCTTCGACGCGACTCAGTTATACTATCTCCGTCCCATAAAAAAATTGTTAACTTTTTATATTTCACAAAGATTAAGAATGCAATTATATTTTAAGTATAAATAGACAAATATACCTTTGTCTTATTATAAATACTTTATTTTGGAATATGAAATGATTATAAAAAATTTAAATATTAGAATATGGTAGGTTTGAGAAAAAAAGCATTAAATAATATAATTTTTAAATGATTTTTAAAAAATGGATATTCCTTATGGGGTGAAGGTAGTATACATTAAATTATTAACTTAAACGAAACAAGCATCAATGCAGAAGTGACAATACAAGGTTACTTTGCACTTGACAAATGACAATATATATTATTGTCGTCGTAAAATATAAGTATATTGTTGTTGGTTAAATTGGTTACGTGTTATTAATTTTGATGGAAACGTTTTAAATATCATTTGACTATTATAAATGCAAAACAATGAAAAGTGGATGAGTAGATAATAAATGGTAGGTAAAATGAGAAAAATGTAATAAATATTTTTTTGATTATTTAAATAAATTTATATTATAAATCAAAACAGAAAAACGATAAATGAACTTACATTTCTTTCGTTATTCGCAGTGACATAATCGTTATCAATTTAAATTTACAAGAAGAACAAATTATTGTATCTTAATTTAAAAAATGGCCTTTGATCTATGTATGTATGTATGTATATATATATATATATATATATATATATATATATATATATAAAATGGGTTCATATACATACCTATTGATCCATGCTTTACATCTTACTACTAAAATAATAGTCATTCGATCACTATTTTTTAGTACTTTGCTTATTGTTTGAGTGCACCTAGTTTCCTAACAGCTTTATATAATAAACAATAACAGTTTTATACAATAACTAGGTGCACTCAAACAATAACTAGCAGTGCACTTAAAAAATAGTGATCGATCTCTGGTATGTAGGTATGTATGGATAGTATGGTATGTAGGGGAACCCAACCCTATATATATATATATATATATATATATATATATAGAAGCCTTTGATCTATATATATAAAAAAAATGCAAAATGTCAGATTTGACACAATCTAAAAATAAATAGGGAATGATACGTACATTGACATGATATTATAATTGTGAAATTTTAAAACACAACCGTTGTAGGAAGGTTATATCAAGTGGCATACATTACAACCACTCATTTCTAACATCTCACACACGATAAAAGCGTGTTATGTGAAAGAGAGTAAAAATGAGAGGCTCTAACGCATGTCACATGATATAACCTTCCTACAACCGTTGCACCATAAAATCTCTCATTATAATTTCTCACCATTACCCCTAAAAAAACACCCTTTGGTCTTCAAGGAAAGGACTGCGCAGCCTTTGTTATTTCAGGAATAAGGAATCAAATGCTGTTTTGATGTTAAAAAGCTTTTGTTATTTTCACGTGTCATGATGTATTTATTATGCTTAGCTTGGTGTTCATATTTTCAGGTATCATGATGTACTTTTGATGCTGTTAATGTTGTTTAATGTTTCAAGAAACCAAAATGTACTTTTGATGCTTGCTGTTAATGTTTCAAGAAACCAAAAAGTTGGCATTTCATTTGATGTTTCCTTTGTATGTACTGTATGTTGAAGAAAACCACTAAACTATCGTTTTATTGAAGTGATTAAAAATGCTTACGATGAATCTTTTAAATAGTAGATAAATCATACGAGATCTACTTAATCACTTATTTAAATATCATTTGAATAATCTAATTAAAAACAAATCTAAATTAGCTTGACTATATATCATCTTTATCCATTTTCGATCTCCATTATTATATTCCTGCTGACTTTATCTTCTATTAGTATGAGGGATACTTGAGAAAATATGTTTAAAAAGTATAGAACTTATGTAGTATATATACTCGGTAATATTGATTTGAAAACTATGCTTAATTTCGATAGGATTTACGTAGCACACTACGTAATTTCCTGGGTTTCGATAGCCGCAAAAAAAAACCACACTTATTTATAAAAATAATAATACTCACGTAAAACTCATATATGTCCTACGTACGTATAAATGACTCGTTTTTTAAAACATGTTTTACGATATACGTGTAAATGACTAAACTCACTCAACATTTATTTAAATATCACTTATACATAGCGTATAGCCTATTACCTTAAGAATAAAAACACCCTTTTCATTGCATATTTCTCACCGGCCTCTTTTCACCTTTGTACTTTTGGTTAACCTGCAAACCCCAGTTTCCTTGAAGGCCATGCTTTTTCTTTTTTAGTGAAACTGAGGCTCCGTTTGTTTTGGCCGGAGTTTTTTTGGGCGTTTTTTTTACATCACATCACCAATCATTTCTTACAATTCTCTCACCAATCAAATCTTCAACTACAAATAAAAAATATTAAATCATCTCTCATCATTTCACTTTATCAACTTTATTACATTTTTTACCATTATTTTATTCATTATTCTACTTTATTTCACCAATCATTTCATAATCTACACCAATCATTATTCTACTTTATTTTACCCATTCAACTTTCTAATCATTACTTCAATCACTTTATCAAAAAAAACTCCAAAAAAAACTCTCAAAAAAACTCCAACCCAAAACAAACACAACATGAAGTCTTTCCTCGATCCTAGCTTTTACAGAGTATATAAAAATGATGCCCCATCCTTTTTCTTTTATTTTTTTTCCCTTCATTTTATATACGGAGTACATACATATACACACACACACATATATATATATATAAATAAAGATTAGTTATTACATATCTTAAAAAAATTATTATTATTATGTCACAAACGAATGACACAATACACAAGCCTCGTATTAATCATGAGTACTACTATAGTAATAACTATATATATGGTTTAATCGAGCTGAATTGAATCAAGTATTGTTCTAAGCTAGTCGAGAAATTCAAAAATTCTCGAGTACGAGTATTTCATACTCGATCTTGAGCTGATATTGAATGAAGTGTTTTTTTAGGGTAAGAATGAAGTTTTAAAAACTCGAGTTCCGCATCGAGTTTATCGAGTCCAGTAGATTTAATTTGAAATTTAATTTAAAAATAATTTGCTGTAGGTTCACCTAGTGTGGTCGAATGATTATGCCTCTATCATTACTCGAAATGGAAAAGAAAACGAAATATCAAACTAAATTAAAGCATCAAAATAAAACGCACAAAAAAGATAGAAAATTGAAATTGAAGCTTAGTTAAAATGAGAGAAATTATGGTGCAGTCGGTATTTGTGAGTTATACCAAGTGATTGGATTTGATTAATCCTTACACACTCTCTCACACATATATAGTAGTGGTGTGTATGAGTGATTTGAATGCATCACATTCGTCCACTTTTGTATAACCCACAAATAACTGTTGTACCATAACTCTTCGCATTTATAATATAACTTAGCCCTAGCCCTATCTTAAGATATTTGCTTGTGTTTTCTTGACGGAAGAAATTTCTAAACAAGTACGAAATAGGAATATGACGGACAACATACGAACATATTGTTATGGTTAGTAGACAAGTAATGTATGAGTTAAGAGACAGCTTACGTAAATTTGATTAGTAAAACACGACCATGTTGTGTAGGTATATAATTAATGAATCAAACAAGTACAAGGAAGATGAATAGAATGTAATTAATACGTTGTATTTCTCCTACATTGTTCAACGTAGTTTTAAAGTTGTTTACTCTTATGTTTCAAGTTATCTTTTGAAATGTAGGTTTCTATGTTACAAGTTATGCTTTCAACTTGTTTGTGAAATTGATAAAGCGGATTAATGTCATGTCTTCCGGCATTCTCGATAAACATGCATCTCTTTTTTTATATTCTTTTTCCTTACTAATAGATAAAACAATAAATCATAGTATACCTGAATAAGTGAAAGCGGAAGAGATCATCATTAAGATCTTAAGTATCAGTTGACAACAATTGTAATAATCCACTGAGTTAGTTAATGGAAGATCTTAAGTATCAGTTTTCCGATCGAGTCTCTTGCTTTTTCTTGCACGCGTTGTTTAATCACTCTGATATGACATTAGTCTTACGTGAAATTTAAGATTTTACTCTAAATGTCACGTACCAAACGTCTCATTTCCGAATAAAGAATCGGTATAAAAAAACATTGGTGTTACACATTATATATGTTAGGGTCATAATATTAGAAAATGAATTGATAATTTATAGAATAATATAGGATGAAATATGGTTTTTTAAATAAGGAGTAAAATATCATGTTTCGTTGAATGTTTTTAATTCATGGGCAGAGATGCACTAGTTGAAAAATAGTAAATTGGTTGTTCTTAATTGAAGAAGTTGGGTTTGCATAAATGTGAAAAAGAAAAAAAAAAATTCTTTTTTCCCTTCTGATATCACTCTCTGCAAGAAAAAGAAAAAAAAACAAGATTCTTTTACTCTTCCTTTCAAAAGGGCCAAAGGCTAAACGTAAGTTACATTGACCGAACCAAGTAAATTTAATGTTTTGTCTATTTTTTCGGTTATTTATTTAGAGTAATTGTTCGGTTTGTTTTTTTTTCCTAACAGAAATTAAACAAGAAGTTAATTAGCATTGATGTTTCCTTTGTATGATCCCATTTTATTTAGATATGAAAATGGAAAGTTGTTCGAAAAGATTCTCCACTTTTGCGTTTGCGGTAACCTGCAAAGTGCAGTCCGTCGACTTTGAATTCCTTACGACATTTTTTTCTAGTGAAACTGATCGAGTAAATAAGCTAGCTTTTATTCTTGACTATAACATACGGGACCTATATTTTCACCATGCATACTGATCTATACACAATATTATCTTTCCACCATATCAAAACGACTTTGAGAAAGTTGATTTTTTTCTTCAATATTAGACAAAATCGACCTTCCGAAAGTTGATCATGAGAATCGACATTGAAAAAGTCGGTTTTTTACTCCAAAATCGATTTTCGATTCTGTGTTTTCGTTGTGGTACACCGGTAGAATCGGTGTGTTGAAAACAGTTGCCCTAATATATATGTTTTTCATCGGTTAATGAGAAGTAGAAAAGCATAATGCTGGATGTGTTGCTGTCCCAAGGAGGGGGTTTTCTTTTTTATTTTGTTTTATCTTCTGCAAACATGATATCATATGAAATCACGTGATTCTTTTATATTAATTCGAGGGGCAATATCTTGAAAATTTTCTTTATATTAATTTGTCTTCTTTATATTCCTGAGAGAGTGATATATAGTATCTTGAGTATCCATATAAATATATCTTTGATCCGTTGGTAAGAACGCAAGAGGTGTTAGCTGTGCTTTTCTGATCCAAACAATATATCATCGCTAGTAATTCAGCTTTTTGAAAGAAAAAAATTAACATCAAATTGTATGTCACAGTTACCGAAAACACATATTAACTGAAGTAATTAATACTTTAACTTAACATCAAATTAACAACAACACTCATTAAATATAATTAATGCAATGTTATTTTCTATCTTCTACCATTAATAAATAAGGATAGATCTATACTATATATATATTTGAAAGCATAAATAAAATTGATTTAGATCCATACCCGTAAATTACCCGATTATAATCATCCAAACCCGACTCCTGCCCCAATCTGACTTCTTAACAAAACAACTCATATCCGCAAAAACAAAACAACTCATCCGCAAATCACGTGTCTATCATATCCGCTTAATATCAACACGCAAATTTTATCTCTAAAACCTCTCTGCTGTTTGCAAAATCTTTTCAAATTCAAATGTAACAAATTTTATCAACTGAAAATTTAGGGTTAAATTTGTTGCAATGTCCTTTAAAGAGGAACGAAGGATGAAACCGGTGTCGACAATGGTGATATGTTGTTATATTTTATTGGTGTGTTCTTTTGTTTGTTAAGTTATATTGTTATTTTTATAATTCATATACTTATCAATATGTATTTCGAATAATGTTTTCAGAATATGATGATCAGTAGGTGGCGGAGCGGTTTTGAGAAATTCTCACGGAAAACCGATACTATGAACGGAGAGGAAACACAGTTGCAGTTTTTTCCCTTTTCGCACTAAAATAAGGGTCAAGGTGTAAACAATGGTGTTTGGGTTTTTTTTTTTTTTTTTTTTTTGGAATCCTACTTTGTCCTTCTTTCCTTTCCTATTTTCATTTTATTAATGTTGTCAGAGAGGAAGGACCGAAGGAGTTAAATATGGAGTGTAGCAGACAGAGTATGGGGTGAGGAATTTATTTGGTTTTTCCTATCATTTATCAATTTACAAATACGCAGATCATCAGTTGTTCGTAATTATTGTAATGAATGAACATCGTTTGCTCAAGACTAATAAAATAATTTTTTTGATTTGCAGAGATGGAGGATAGCAGAAAAAAAAGGTTCATGTCTGTCTAGAAACGGAGATCATGTGTCCTATGGGGTGAGGAAAAGCTGGGTTAGCAAAAGCCGAGGATCCACTTCCGGTTTTGATATATGTTTGTCCCTACGATATATATGGCTTGGATACTTTTTATTGTGTATTACCTTTTGACGAAAGTACTCATAATCGATTTATAAACCATTGCAGTTTTTTTTTTTTTTTTTGTGTGTATATGTAGTCTCATTAATATCGATATGCTTCATTTTGGTATTTGTCATATATCAGGAATAAAAGCAAAAACTATCATGTATTGTTGGAGCAACAAAAAAGTAAAAAAACAGAAATTTCAAGAATTTTGGGCTGTTTGGAGGGGGATTGTCTCAATGACTCAATCCTGGGTAGTCTGCTTATTTATTTATTTTTCAATTTTCGATTTCTTAATTTGTTTTGCCCTAATACTGGAAATTGCGAAATTTCAAAATGATAAAAGAAGAGAAGAACAATATTTTCATTTTTTTTTCATGCTTTTCTACGGATATAGGAGGTAGTCTGCTTATTTATTTATTTTTCAATTTTTGATTTCTTAATTTGTTTTGCCCTGATACTGGAAATTACAAAGTTTCAAAAGAAAAAAAAGAAGAAAAGAACAATATCTTCATTTTTTTTCATGCTTTTTCTACGGATATGGGAAAAAGGAAGTAACTATTATGCACGAGTTCTTTGATGAATTTGACTCTCTTCACTTGCATTGTGTTTGATATACATGAATGTCCCCTTCCACGTGAAATGACTGTTCATCATTATTCCTAATGCATATTGGTAAAAGATACATTTTAATGTATCTTTGCGAAAAAGAGCTTAAATGTTGATGTTAAATCAAGGATTTGATAAGAAGATGAAGAGCGAGTATATGCAATGGATGTATGAATTTGAAGTTTGAAGTATAAATGTATTCAAGAAGACGTTGCACATTAAGTGTCCATTAGTTTGTCTGATGAATGCATATTGTATTTCTATTGGTGTGCAGAATAACTTTCTTCTTGCTATTGTTTTTTTTTTTTTGGGAACAGAGTGCAGGGTTGGCGACGGATTTCTTTTGGGGCGAATTGAATGTCGGGTTGTGACGGATTTTTTAATTTGTTGTTTTAAGGTGCTGATAAGTTAAGTTAGGGCGTGCAAGGCTAGAGATAAGCTTGGACGAATGGAGCGGGAATTTAAGGGATAAATAAATGGGTGGGGTGGAAGGGTGAGGGGATTTATGATTTTTTTTTCTTTCAAAAAATGAATCGAGAGGGTTGGGTGGGCGTGATGGTGGCGTGTACATCACTACATATGCTACTTTTCTTTTGAATCAAAAGTAAAACTTTTATCTATTCGTTCATCATTTAATCGTGGGGGTTGGGGTGGGTGTGAGGGTTGGAGGTGCATCCCAACACATGCAACTTTTCTTTTGGATTAAAACTAAAACATTTATCAATTGGTTTATCATTTAAATTTCGATAAATAGTAGCACACATCATTTTAAAGAAGCTATTATAGTAGATAAATATTCTATTCTATAGTATCGTTGCATTTTTTACTTAGTATTATTTTTATTCGTATAAATTATTTATTAATTTTATTTTGTTTTATCCATGCATTGCATTTATCCAAAGTCATGCACGACGGTTTGTTAATAAGATATATATAAAAATATATTAAATTATGTTTTGAAAATGTAAATACGACGAATAAAAAAAATTAATTTTGAAACTGCGAGAGATAAATAGAAACGGAAGGAGTAATTTGGATTTTTCACACATTTTTTAAGAATTAGTTAAGTGTCATTAATGGTAAAAGTTTGAAATACTACCATTTAACCATAATTTATGCACCACTGAAAAAAAAAACATCACCAATGCAGTAATTGTAAATGTTTGAAAAAATTGTGAATATATAATTTTTTTTGTTTATTTACAAAAAGGAACCATGATACCTATAAGATATTGTTCTAATGGTGAGCACTATGCTATAGCTTAAAAAGTAATAAAAGTTCAATTCTTGCTAGAGACCAAAAAAAAAAAAAAAAAAAAAAGGGGAACCCATGGTACTTGCTTTTAACGAGTATATAAAAATTATGTCCATCCCATTATTTCTTCATTTTAGGTGTATATATATATATATATGAGGATTAGTTAATATGTCGTATGTAACGAATGATATAACACATTTTTAAATCACTCATGATCATCCTAATATTACTCGTTGATGATACTATTGTTGTTGGAGAAAATGTGGAATTGAGTTAAAAGTGAATTAAAAATGATTTTATAATCATTTTATTCAAATGACTTTATAGCGTAATTGGATATATTCTTGTATTGAATATATATAATGTTTTGTTAATTACTGAAAACTACGTGAGTCGTAGATGAATTCGAGATTTGGAATCATTCAATTCGGATAACGAGTGAATGAGAAATTAACGCTTAAAGTCGGGAGGTTGAAAGAAATTAATGTTGCAGTGGAAGTTGAAAAGTTTCAACTTGTAAACCACATTGAGAGTTGAGAGAAACAGTTCCTAGTATTTATGTGGGAAGAATGTTGTATGTGGTATAAGCTCTTAGAAGAAGGAGAGATATCGGGTTGGTTTTAGCGGTCAGACGTTCTGCTAAAATGACCACACGCGCGCGCGCCGCCGCCGGTCCCGGTCCCGGTCCCGTGCCCGTTGACCTTGGGTTTTGGCTTTGGGGAATGGGCCTGGGGGCCCTAGGGCCAGGACAATATTAAATTTTTATACAAAGTTTAATTGGCCCAATACACATTCTGATGGGCTCTGATCTGAGTATCAGCTCGATTCGTGCAACATTCAGCTGATGGGCTGGGCTACGAGCTCAGTTCGATTTATACATCATTAAGCATGATGAAGTTGAAACAACGTTCTAGAAGCCTCTTCAAGGTGGCTCTCCAATTCTTGGGCGATGAAGATGAAGGAACCTCATCTTCAATTAATGTCATGTCGACCATCAATTCAGGCTTGATCGTTGACTTATATAAACGTCCCTTTGCAAGAGTGGAATACACACTGAATTACAACACCAGCAAATAGCATACATATCATTCTTCTGCATAATTATGTTCTTGCATAAAGTGAAGAGAAAGCTGAAGCACTGTTAGAGTTCACCGGAGTTCAGAATTTGTAGTACCACTATTCGGAAAGGTAATCGAGAATTCTGGGAGACAATTCTTTGCAAACCGGGTACATACCGGGCTAATTTGTCTTAAGGAAAGAGTTAAATCTCGGCTCAGATCGTTGCATATCCTTTATCATTTCTTTCCGTACTTCTTTTTGTAATCTATTCTTTGGATCAATAAAATTGTTGATTTTATTCGAAGTGTTTATTTTAATTATACACGGGTTATAACATCTTAAGACAAATTTTTAGAACCTTAGTTCTAAATCAAACCTGTGTGTAATCGAAATATCTTGACGAATTTTTCATCTTTTTTATTGGTTGTCTAGTCTGTTGTAGTCTGTAAACAACATGTTCGTCTTTTTGCTTTCGTTTAAGGTAATAAAAATAGAAATAAAAATAAAAACGAACTGAATATTTTCTGCTTTTTAAACGAGTTCAACTCGTTTAATTGGAAAAAAAATATAATAAAAAATGGAAAAACAAATTTATTTGGATTCGTGGCTGTTTTGGATAAACGAGTTAACACAAGCTCTAACTCGTTTTCACAAGATTGATCTTGTTATGGTTTGAAAAACTGTTGGGGAAACGAGTTGAATTTTTGTTTCTTCTGATTAAAGTTTATCTTCTTTTTCAACGAAATGGCATCCGACGGTCAAGTGACTCACCTCCGGATGGTGCGCCAAGCGGAGGATGAGACTTCCTGGACTACGGGAGTTGTAACACGATAAACCACGTTCTTCTTGTGCAAACCATGAGAGACCGGAGAAGTTCAACGGTTCCAACTTTAAACGTTGGCAACAGAAGATGTTGTTTTACATCACAACACTTGGGCTAGCAAGAATGCTAATCGATGACCCACCGGTGGCGCCACCTGAAACTCCTGAAAAGACGGCTTTTCTTGTGTAGAAAGGCTGGAAGCACAGTGATTTTCTGTGCAAGAATTATATTCTTAATGGTTTAGATAACATGTTGTATGGTGTGTACTGTACTTATGAAACAGCTAAATCATTGTGGCAAGCATTGGAGAAGAAATATACAACCGAAGATCTTTGGTGCCAAGAAGTTTCTTGTCGATGAGTTTTGAAGTATGAAATGAATGATACTAAATCTATTGTTAAGCAGGTGGAAGAGCGCAAATTTCGATATCCGAGATGATAGCAGAAGATTTGAAAATTAATGGGAATTTTCAAGTGGCATGTGTGATTGAGAAGCTTCCCGACTCGTGGAAGGAATACAAGAGCTATCTCATGCACAAGAGGAAGCAAGTGACGATGGATGATTTGATTGTCCGACTTCGTATTAAGGAGGACAATAGAGCATCTGAAAAGAAACGTTATGTGCCTGTTGGACAAGCAAAGGCTAATGTGGCTGAGGTGAAAAACCAGAAGAGAAAGAAGCCGGAGAAATTTCCTAAGAAGACTGGGGAATGGGCCTGGGGGCCCTAAGCCCAGGACAATATTAAATTTTTATACAAAGTTTAATTGGCCCAATACACATCCTGATGGGCTCTGATCTGAGTATCAGCTCGATTTGTGCAACATTCAGCTGATGGGCTACGAGCTCAGTTCGATTTATACATCTTAAGCATGATGAAGTTGAAACAGCGTTCTAGAAGCCTCTTCAAGGCTAGCTCTCCAATTGCTGAACTGATGAAGATTAAGGAACCTCATCTTCAATTAATGTCATTAATCAGCCATCAATTCAGGCTTGATCAGCAGCCTATATAAACGTCCCTTTGCAAGAGTGGAATACACACTGAATTACATCACCAGCAAATAGCATACATATCATTCTTCTGCATAATTCTGTTCTTGCATAAAGTGAAGAGAAAGCTGAAGCACTGTTAGAGTTCGCCGGAGTTCAGAATTTGTAGTACCACTATTCTGAAAGGTAATCTGAGAATTCCTGGGAGACAATTGCTGCAAACCGGGGTACATACCAGGGCAAATTTGTCTTAAGGAAAGAGTTCGTCTCGGCTCAGATCGTTGCATATCCTTTACCATTTCTTTCCGTACTTCTTTTTGTAATCTATTCTTTGGATCAATAAAATTGTTGATTTTATTCGAATTGTTTATTTTAATTAAACACGGGTTATAACAATTGTCACAATCATTCATACACAATAAATGACACAGATGTTTTTACATTATAAATAATGATGATCCAGATTTTTATCAATGATTTAAGAGTAATGATAAAGGCACAACGGTTATATCACAACGAATGACACAACGATGATCTGTACCGTTGATCATGACACAACCGTTGTCTCTCTATCATTACTCATGATTTTAAAACATGTTGTGCTATTCGTGGCGTATAAGTGATTGATTCATTGGTCTTGTATTAGAGAAACAAAAGTATATTATCTCATTCGTTTGTCCTAATAATATTTGAGCAATGCTATAATCATAACCAAATTCGCACAACCTACTTTTTACACTATTGATTATGATGAGACATAGCTCAATCAATATATACTCCTTCCGTCTCATTTTATTTGTCTACGTTTCCTTTTTTGTTTGTTCCAAAATAAGTGTCTATTTTGTTTATTAATTGTCAAATTTCTAGAATGTCCTCCACTCCTTACAATATTTAAAATAAAAAATGTGCAGCATCAAATGCTCAAACAACTACTTAAAGGACATAAATATAAACCTAGATCACAATAACCGCCTTGACCAAACCTCGGTCTAACGTCCACTTATGTGTGATCAACCAGGATCAGAGTAAACGCATTGACTGAACCTCGGTCTAACGTTGATTTATGTGTGATCTATCCTAAGCAGAGTACGCCTTGACCGAACCTCGATTTAATATCGATTTATGTGTCATCAACCCGGATCACGGTAAACACCTTAACCGAACATCATCTGTCTAACATCGGATTTATGTGTAACCAACTCGGATCACAGTAACCGCCTTGACCAAACCTCAGTCTAACGTCCACTTATGTGTGATCAACCCGGATCATAGTAAACACATTGATTGAACCTCGGTCTAACGTCGATTTATGTGTGATCTATCCTAAGCAGAGTAATCTCCTTGACTGAACCTCGATTTAATATCTATTTATGTGTGATCAACCCGGATCACGGTAAACACCTTAACCGAACATCATCTGTCTAACATTGGATTTATGTGTAACCAACTCGGATCACAGTAACCGCCTTGACCAAACCACAGTCTAACGTCCACTTATGTGTGATCAACCCGGATCGGAGTAAACGCATTGACTGAACCTCGGTCTAACGTCGATTTATGTGTGATCAACCCGGATCGGAGTAAATGCATTGACTGAACCTCGGTCTAACATCCACTTATGTGTGATCAACCCGGATCAGAGTAAACGCATTGACCGAACATCAGTCTAACGTCGATTTATGTGTGATCTATTCTAAGCACAGTAATCGCCTTGACCGAACCTCGATCTAATATCGATTTATGTGTGATCAAACCGGATCACGGTAAACACCTTAACCGAACATCATCTGTCTAACATCGGATTTATGTGTAACCAACTTAGATCACAATAACCGCCTTGACCAAACCTCGGTCTAACGTCCACTTATGTGTGATCAACCAGGATCAGAGTAAACGCATTGACTGAACCTCGGTCTAATGTTGATTTATGTGTGATCTATCCTAAGCAGAGTAATCGCCTTGACCGAACCTCGATTTAATATCGATTTATGTGTCATCAACCCGGATCACGGTAAACACCTTAACCGAACATCATCTGTCTAACATCGGATTTATGTGTAACCAACTCGGATCACGAGAATCGCTTTGACCAAACCTCGCCTAACGCCCACTTATGTGTGATCAACCCGGATCATAGTAAACGCATTGATTGAACCTCGGTCTAACGTCGATTTATGTGTGATCTATCCTAAGCAGAGTAATCTCCTTGACTGAACCTCGATTTAATATCGATTTATGTGTGATCAACCCGGATCACGGTAAACACCTTAACCGAACATGATCTGTCTAACATTGGATTTATGTGTAACCAACTCGGATCACAGTAACCGCCTTGACCAAACCTCAGTCTAACGTCCACTTATGTGTGATCAACCCGGATCGGAGTAAACGCATTGACTGAACCTCGGTCTAACGTCGATTTATGTGTGATCAACCCGGATCGGAGTAAACGCATTGACTGAATGTTAAGGGTGATTTTATGTGATTTATACCGTTATATTTCGTAACGATTTCTCCCATAATCTGATAAATTGCATAGAAAAGTAAGTGCTTATTAGATTTATTGAGCAAACGAGTTTTAAATGTGTTTAAATGCAAAATCGAGATATTTACGTGATTTTATCGGTGTTTTATGTTTATTCGTATGATGTTACATTTTGCATGTTTCTATCATGTTGTTAGGTACGCGTTTTCATGATGAGTAAGGAGCTTAAACGATGATCACATGAAGATGGAAGAGTTGAAAGATGTTTAAGTGAAGAATCATTGAAGAAACCGGAACCAGGCACTTCATGGGGATTTTGTCCACACTTGTAGGCACTTTCAGGAAAGTTGTCTTGATGAAAGTTGTAGAGGATTGAAATAGCTTTCAACGCATGTTGAATCACCTCATTCGAGCCCTAGAAGTGAAGTTATGAGCAAAATACTGAGCTGAGTAGTGGGCGGGCGTCCATAAAAGTGAATCGGCGTCCGTAATCGTATTTTACATTGTGAGAGTTCAGACGCGTAGTGAACGAAGCGTTCGTTCTCCGTTCATAGAGCTTGGACGAAAGGCCCAAGATAGTGGATTTAGCGCCCACGGCACCGACTCAAACCGACCTAAAATCTATAAATAGGCGCGTTTTACCAAACCCTAAATATACAATTCGATCCCTAAACCCTAGGAGCAGCTTGGCTGCGCTTTTACTCCTTTATTTTCCGGCTTTTATGCAATAAAACATCTAGATTAGATAGTTAGATTTATGTTCTTTATTCCATCAATTCGAGTTTGCATAAGGATGCTGGAGGCTAAATCCTCCTTGAACAAGCATTGTGAAGCCGTCCGCTTCAACAGCTTTGATCTCTAGTTCGTGATTATTTTGTGAGTATCTATTTCAAGTTCGTTTCTTTTATCATGTTTTGTATGTTTTTGCATGTTTAATCGAAAGATCCGTGCTTTTGTTTATTGTTTGCTTGATGAAAGTCATGTTAACCTTAGAACACCATGATAAAAGTTTAGACCTTTAATCTAATCACAACGAAAGTTATTAGATTGAATCTCTAGATTAGAAATTGAAAGATTTCACGCCTAGGTTAGAAAGACGTAATCTTTAACATCGAGAGATAAAAGATTAGGAAACGAACTTGTCTACGAGAGTAGGAGTTTATGCCTTCGATTAGGTGAATCACGACTTGAGTAGAGATCACGAATTAATCCAATTTAGAATTGAATGTTGATAGGATAGGTGGATCGATTGCTTGTTCGCTCGTTATAAATTGATTTTAATCTTTTAAACTTGAATTGCTTAGCTTTAGTTTTACTTTTCCTGCACTTTAGTTTAGTTTTTATCGCTTTCGAGTCTTGCCTAGCATTGGAGCAATCCTCTGCCTAGTTACTTTTCTCGCATATTTGTTTAGGTTAGATTCGTGACATAGTTAGTTTAAAGCAAAAACTAGGATTCACATTCGCCGCCTCCGTAGGATCGACCCGGCATTAACCTCTCGTATTTCACGATCCTTATACTTGAGGTTAACCGGTTTATAAATATTATTACTTGTTTATTCGCATTAGATAAATCCGGGACAAGTTTTTGGCGCCACAAGCCGGGAACCGGACGGTTGCCTAGTTTTTTGTTTTTGTTTGTCTTTTCGTTTTCTGCTTTTTAGATTTGTTTTTGTTTCTGTTTTTTTAGGTTTGTTTTTAGTTTAACCTTTAGTAGTTAGGTTTTTGGTTTAGATTTTTAGGGTTTGAAGTTTTAAAGTTTTGTGATTAGTTTCTTCCTCCTTTTCTGCTCTGCTTTCTTTCTCTTATCCTCTCTCGCTTCAATCGTTTACGTTCTCGCTTTTAAAATTTTTGCATCCGGACGAGCGGCCCATACTTATGAACGCCCGCTCACTATGAAAAATTTCAATCTGTATCGCTTTTGACCCTTTGAACGAACGTCCATATTTTTGGGCGCCCGTTCCCTAAACTTCAGCAGACGCCCGTCCATTAATTGGGCGCCCGCTCATTTTCTTTCAAAGGGCTTTTCTTGTTTCTACCGTCTGCTTTCTATCTTTTCTCGTTCTTACATTGATTAGGGGACATCTAAGGTTGAATCATCTGACTCCACACCTTTCACGATCAAATTTTAGGATAAAAGGGTCTGTTTTAGCACTTGATAGTATTTTGGCCATAACTTTCGGCTCGAGTGTCGGATTGGCGCGCAGGACCCCAATTCGAAAGCTTCGCCCGACGCCGACGACGTGTTAGATGGCCGGAGGCCGTCCGACACCGTTTTCGAGGTCAAAATCCACTGTTTTCCCTTCCATTTTGGGCTCAGAAGATTTCAACACGTTTTTGGTGTTTCCTGTTTTTCTGTTTTTAAATGTTTCGTAGTTAAGTTTCGTAGTTTTTGATTCCTCTAGGTTTAGTTATCCTTTCCTCTATCTCGATCTCGTCCTTTCGTCACTTTCTATCCTTTCTTGCTCAACACCTTGAGTTGGTGTTCGGTTTATGCAAACTCGTAGTCATAAGGGACCACTAATCTATTCCTCGACCCGAAGCGGACCATAGTCCGACCCCAATAGGCGGAGACTTCGCTTTGACGAAGGAAACGCTCTAGATCAAAGATTTGAGCAATATCTTTGGGAGAAATCGAAGAATAGTAATAATGGCGGCGGAAGATAGACGGACGTTAGCGACTATGCCATGCCCGGTACAGATCACCATCAACCCGGCTATCGCCATGCCTACCATTACTTGCTCCAAACTTCGAGCTTAAACCGGACTTATACGAGATGATGCAAAGATGCATCAATTTTCCATGGTTTTCAATCCGAAACCCCACACTCACTTACACACATTCTTGCAAATATGCGGTACTACCCGTATCCAAGGTGTAAGTGATGATGCCATCAAGCTTAAACTATTTTCATTTTCCTTACGGGGAGGCACTGAGTGGTATCACTCTCCCCCTCTCAATCCATCACTACGTGGGCTTTGAGCTCGAGAGGGAATTTCTAAGTCAATACTTTCCTCCTTCAAAAGCATTGATGTGTCGAACGAAATCTTCACATTCCGTCACCGGAAAATGAGTCATTCTTTGAGGCGTGGAAAAGGTTTAAGTCTCTCCTGCGCAAAGTGTCCCCATCATGGCTTGCCAAAGCAAAGGCAAGTCCATACTTTCTTGATGGATTGACCGAGCTCACCAAGGGCATGGTCAATAGTTCCTCTGGTGGGGCATTTCTCAAGAAAACACTGATGAGGGGTGGCGCCATTCGAGGACATTGCCAAGTATAATTATGCCCCTCTTATCAAGCCATTCAAGCACCTCCTCCTCCCAAGGTCGAAGAGGTGACTATGCAAAATCTCGTTGCCATGTTGCGAAGCAAATGGCAACCTCTCAAATGACAAACCGCTCAAAGCTTCTCAAATCCGAGTTCTTCTGGCTCCTTCACCTTCACAGAACTCTCAAGTTCATCTTGTGAAGCTTGTCGCCGACCGCCATATGGACCGCCAATGTCAATTTTCTTCCTCTCTGCTTTCGGCAAGTCAATGTTGTTCATGACTATGGACAAGATAATCCAATCGCATGCCAAGTATGTGATAGCACGGGGCATCTTGCTTCGCTTACATCCCATGATTGGGCGAGAATCGGAAGTCAATGCTTTCTCTGGGCCGATAAATCGTAGATTCAATAACCAATTCTCCGCCGAGCAGTTTCAAAACCAAGGGTTTAATCAATCTTGGATTTAATCTTAATTCGAACTTCAATAGAAACCTCGGTATTAATCGAACCCAAGCTATAATTCTTCCAATCCACAAAGCAAAGGTTCAATCGCAATTGGCCCGCCAATTCTAATTCGCATTCCAAAGTCGGCCAAGCCGCCCATTTCCCAGAACTTCCAAAACTCTCAAGGCACCTCCCACCAGGATCGATATAAAAGCCGAATGGAATTCATTTCGGGAGGAGCAAAGCAGATCGATGAAAAGTCTTGAGAGGCAAATCGGGCAATTGGTCGAGCGCTTAGCCTCTGACCGTCGAGGCGCTTCTCAGCTTCACGGAAAAGAATCCAAGAGGCGGGCACATCGCTCAGGCCGATTTAAGCGGCGAGCAATGCACGACCTGGTACCTTCACCTCCATACGGTAGAAGGGCCGTGCAATGAATTTAAGTGGTTCTCAAGTTGGTGGTCCCCTCGGCTTCCGGAAACCACTAGCCCTCCCTCGCCATTGGTAAGGCGGGAGGGAAGTTGAGCACCCATCGCCCCTTGGTCTGCAGAAGGCAAATCGGTGGCCGATCCCGATAGAAGAAAGAGTTGAGATTCCTCAAGTGGTGATCCTCGAGGAATAAAGAATCGATAGAAAGTCGTGGCGTTCCCGAGAAGTGAAACATTTGAGGATCCTCGGTGGTGATCCCGAGGAATGATAAGTTAAATGATAGTCGTGGGTGATCCTCGACTAACAAAAAGAATGAAAAGACGGTTCGATGGAAAGATTTGGAAGACAAGGCCGTTAGTTAGCCTCGAAGAAAGTATTTTCCGAGGAGGATTTGAAAAAGCTTCCTTTCCACCTAGAAAGAGCAACATCCCATTGAGCGAAGATAAGAAGTATGAAAAGGTGCTTAATTTGTTGAAAAATACTCAGGTAAATCTTCCATTGTCAGATGTCTTGGTAGAGATGCCTAAGTACACCAAATTCATAAAGGATGTTGTTTCTTCGAAAAAGAAGTTAGCAGAAATGGATCAGGCAATTGGTGAGGATTGTTCAATGATCAATTATCCAGACTTACCAATCAAAAGAGGTGACCCCGGGAAATTCGTGCTCACATTGCAGATGGGAGGCCTAGTCTTTCCAAATTCTTTATGTGACCTGGGTGCATCCATAAGCTTGATGCCATTATCTATTTGCAAGCAGCTGGGTTTACAAAGTCTTCTAGAACCCACTACCATGAACTTGCGTTATTGATAGATCTTCAAAGAAAGCCTCGTGGTCCTAAAAGGACGTATTGGTTCAAGTTGGTAGGTTTACCTTTCCCGTTGACTGGTATGTCTTAGATATGGAGAAAAATGAAAATGTCCCTCTGATTCTTGGAAGACCTTTCCTATCTACAGCTAGAGCCCTCATCGATTGTGATGGTGGGAAAGTAACTATCCGAGTTGGTGACCAAGAGGTGAGCTATAGTGTTTCTAAATCTATTCAAGTACCCTCCGGTTCTCCAACCGGTCGTTCCATCGGCGAGACGTCGTCGATGACTTCAATGACTTCATGGATAAGCAAGTCTTGGTTGTAGAAGCGAGAATATGAAGCGATTGATTGATAATCTGAATAATCATGGTGTGGTCAATCTGCACCGGATTAGCAAATGATTTTGAGGATGAGCTAAGAGAAGAAGCCTTGGCGTAGGGACCACTAAGTAAGCTCAGCGATGTTGAGTTGAAGAGTGGTGATCTTAAATCAAGTCTAGAGGAACCCCTGTAGACTTGGTTCTCAAGCCGCTGCCTAAACATCTTAAGTATGTGTTTTTAAGAGAAGGTGACAAGCTTCCTTTGATCATCTCTGCCAAGCTATCTCGTATAGAAGAGCTTAAATTGTTAAACGTCTTGCGCGCAAAAATGAAAAAGCCTTTGGATGGCGGTGTGGAGATATCCGAGGATATCTCCCAACATCTCAGATGCACAAGATCAAGATCGAGGAGGGTGCAAAGCGAGTTAGACAGACCTCGGAGAGAAGGCTCAACCCTCACATGCAAGAAGTAGTCAAGAAGGAAATCATTAAGCTTCTAGATATGGGTATCATATACGCCATTGCTGACAGTGAATGGGTTTCCCCGACTCAGGTAGTCCCCAAAAAAGGGGGAATTACTATTGAGAAGAATGAGAAGGGAGAAGAGATAGCATTGAGGCTCGTTCTCGGATACAGAGTATGTATCGATTATCGAAAGCTCAATGAGGTCACACTGAAAGATCATTTTCCCCTTCCATTCATTGACCAGATGCTTGAGCGTCTGGCGGGGCACGCATTCTACTGCTTCCTGGATGGATATTCAGGATACTTCCAGATACCCATCGATCCTGCTGACCAAGAAAGACCACTTTCACCGCCTCATGGTACATTCGCCACAGGCGGATGCCATTTGTCTCTGTAATGCCCCACCACCTTTCAAAGGTGTATGATGGCAATCTTTGACGGGCTAGTTGAAAAGTGCATGGAGATTTTTATGGATGACTTCTCGGTCTTTGGTCACTCCTTCGATGAATGCCTCGATAATCTTGATCGGGTGTTGTCAAGATGTGTGGAAAAGGACTTAGTGCTTAATTGGGAAAAATGCCATTTCATGGTAGATGAAGGTATAGTCCTTGGCCACAAAGTGTCCGCCAAAGGTATAGAAGTAGATAGGGCCAAGGTAGAAGCTATTGAGAAGATGAGTTACCCTAAGAATGTTCGGGAAGTCCGAGGTTTTCTCGGACATGTCGGCTTTTATATGAGGTTCATCCAGACTTTTCAAGATCGCCAAGCCCCGCGCCTACCTTACTAAAGGAAGACGTTGAATTCGATTTTGATGATAGCTGCAAGCAAGCGTTTGAGGAGCTCAAGAATCGGTTAATATCCGCTCCAATTCTTATCTCACCTGACTGGAACTTACCCTTTGAGCTTATGTGCGATGCATCCAACTATCTGTTGGTGCAGTCTTAGGGCAAAAGCTTAATGGAAAGTTCCAACTTATCTATTATGCCAGTCACACATCGAATCCTTCTCAAGTTAACTACACAACCACCGAAAAGGAATTATTAGCCGTAGTCTTTGCTATGGATAAGTTTCGTGAGTTACTTGGTGCTCAAGTGATTGTGTGGGTGACCACGCCGCTTATGCGATATCTCATGACCAAAAAGGAAGCTAAACCGCGCCATCGCTGCGTTGGATACCGACTTCTCCAAGAGTTTGACGTTCAAATCAAAGATAAGAAGGGTAGTGAGAACGTAGTGGCGGATCATGTTTCTAGGGTGTTAAGTGAGGAAAAGGATGAACCAGATGATATAGATCTTTACTTTCCTCTAGAGAACATTATGTTGATAGACGGTTGTCCTCCCGATGTTCCATGGTATTCCTCCATTGTAAACTACCTTCATGCCCGTTATCTTGATCCTGAAATGTCTTATCAAGAGAAGAAGAAGTTCTTCTCTGATATGAAATACTTTGTTTGGGATGAACCTTACCTCTTCAAGATCTGCAAAGATGGTTTGCTAAGGAGATGTGTTCCAGAATCCGAGCAACGCGATATAATCGAGCAATGCCATAGTGGACCCACAGGTGGTCACTTTGGTCCTTGGAAAACGGTTGCGAAGATCTTCCAGTCCGGTTTCTATTGGCCTACGATCTTTAAAGATACAGAAGCTTTCTGTAAAGCTTGTGATAGATGCCAAAGAACCGGAGCTTTAACAAGGAGGTTTGACATGCCATTGAAACCCATTCTTGAATCACGAAGTCTTTGATGTGTAAAATTATCGATTTTATGGGACCTTTCCATCATCTTGCGGGAATAAATACATCTTAGTCTGCGTTGACTATGTTTCGAAATGGGTGGAGGCAATAGCCACTCCTCACAATGATCATAAAACGGTCATGAAATTTCTGAAGAAGAACATCTTTGTGAGGTTTGGATGTCCACGTGCCTTGATCGGTGATGAAGGACACACTTTTGCAACCGACCTTTGGAAAAAGTCCTCGAAAGTATGGCGTTAAATCAAAAATCGGCACACCATATCATCCGATGACTAGTGGTCGAGGTTGAGCGAAGCAACTTGAGTCTTAAGAAAATCTCGGAGAAGACGGTGAATAGTCATAGAAAAGACTGAGTCTCGAAGTTGGGCGATGTACTTTGGGCATATAGGATCGCCTATAAGACCCCTATGGGTACATCGCCATATCAAATGGTTTACGATAAGCCGTGCCATCCGCCAAATTGAGCTGTAGAGCACGAGCTTATTGGGCTACAAAGTTTCTTAACTTCGATTCCCAATCCTGTGGCAAACAACGCTGCGCAGCGCTTGTAATGAAGCTGGATGAATTCGCACTCCAAGCTTACGAAAGCGCCAGATTAGTAAGGAGAAGATGAAACTCCTCCACGATGCCAAGATAAAGAAGAGAGAAATTCAAGGTCGGTGAGCAAGTGTTACTCTACAATTCCAGGTTGCATTTGTTTCCTGGCAAGTTGAGGACACGTTGGTCCGGTCCTTTCGAGATTCTCCAAATCATTCCCGAGGTGTGCTAGAATTACGAGGTTATGGTGATCAACCGTTCCGAGTTAATGGTCGAGTGCAAGCACTATATAGGTGAACATAAAGAAAAGCCTTTGATTGTTAAATTCCTCGAAATCCTCGGGTGTGGGACTTCCGAAGTCAACCACTTTGACGAGTTTTCACCCGATTTGTTTTCCGAGGATGACGGTTGTGTTAAATCAAGATGTTCTAGCGAGGTAGTCTTGATATGGAAGAGTTTGAAAGGAGCGACAACTTAAACGTCATCGGAGGAACCGGAGAAGAAAGAATGCAACCATGGGAAACTTAAAAGGTATGGAGAGCTTTGAAGATTTCACCCCATGTGTTCGCCGTCGTTTCTACGGCCACACTTCTTGATTCGAGCTTACACGGGTAGTGGTGGCGAGTAAAGGTTAAATGGCCTGATCGGTGAGCTTCAAATGTGTCGAGCTAACGACAATAACCATTAAGCGCTTACTAGAGGCATCCTGTATATCCCTTATTATATTAGTTTCTCTCTTTAGTTGTTTTAGTTCGGTTTTATTAGGATTGTGTTTGTTTTTGTCGATCGGCCCGTCCTAGGCTTATCAGAGGTCGAAGTGTGGTTTTGTTTACGATTTCCTCTTATCTTTATCTCTATCACTTTTGCCACGATATGGTTTAATCCCTTGTATCCCCGAGGTATTTCTTTGTTTTTCATGTGTGCAGGGTATTTGCATTAGCATTAGCAATTGTGCGCTTTTAGATGAAGCCGCTTTTCGGTGGATGGTCCACAGTCTGACTTCTTCTTGAGCATTTTTGGATCTGGATCTGAACCACTTCCGAGTGCCGCATTCGACCGCAATCGCCTAAGAGTTCTTTTATTTTTATTTTACTCGCACAACATGAGGACATGTTGTTATTTAAGTGTGGGGGAGGGGATTAGTCGATATGTATCTACCATTTGCTTATATGATGTTATTTCTATGCTAAAATGAGCTAAATTTTCAAAATTTTTGTTTTGTCTCGAGTAAGCAATGCATGTTTTTGTTCGGTTTGTTATATTCATCGATGCTGTATTCCGTATGTTCCGTAAGTTAGATGTTTCACCCGATATTATTTTCCACGTGCCATAGTGAATGAAGAGCTATTTTATAAGGTTATACCCCGTTTTGGATTAGTAGTTTTTGATTATCTTATAAGTCATGTGCTTAGTGCTACGTATATATCTTGAGATTTATGATAGTCTGTATTTAGCTCCGAGTACGATGTACTGTGAATATCTAGAAGTTTGAATGTGATAAGTAACACGGGGCTAATGTCAATTAAAAGGATAAGTTAATAGTTGATTAAAAAAAGGGTGTGTCGAAAGCTAGTCGATGATTTGAGTGAGGTAGGGTATACCACGTATGTCCTATACCACTATGAAGACTCCTGAGCTCACGACGCTTAGAAAAAGCTGCCTTATGATTGGAGTAAGGTAGGGTATTATCTTGAAATGTCCTATTCGCTATGACGGGCAATAGCTCATTCCGATGTGTGTTTAAATGTGAAGTAATTAAATCAACTCGAAATTGGTTATGAAATGAATATAAGACTTAGTCTTTCGTTAATCTTATCCCCAGATATAAACTCGATAGATATGTTGTGTGGATTATCCTCTGAGTATTTGTAAAGGCCCTAGATATATTCGATCATTCTTTTCGGGATATGTCACGTTTGTAGGTGCATCTTATGAGTGTCATTTATTGCTAGTCTACTTAGGGTATTAGCTAGTTTTACTTTGAGTTCCTCAAGTTTGGATTTAGTGGAAGTTTTCTATGGCTATGCACACACACACGATGGTGAACTTCTAAGTTATTGAATATATGTTATATTTGTTGAGATGTCTATACTATCTCGAGCTTGATTTTGTTTTGTTTTGCTCGGGACGAGCAAGGTTTAAAAATATGGGGAGTTGTTAAGGGTGATTTTATGTGATTTATACCGTTATATTTCGTAACGATTTCTCCCATAATCTGATAAATTGCATAGAAAAGTAAGTGCTTATTAGATTTATTGAGCAAACGAGTTTTAAATGTGTTTAAATGCAAAATCGAGATATTTACGTGATTTTATCGGTGTTTTATGTTTATTCGTATGATGTTACATTTTGCATGTTTCTATCATGTTGTTAGGTACGTTTTCATGATGAGTAAGGAGCTTAAACGATGATCACATGAAGATGGAAGAGTTGAAAGATGTTTAAGTGAAGAATCATTGAAGAAACCGGAACCAGGCACTTCATGGGGATTTTGTCCACACTTGTAGGCACTTTCAGGGAAAGTTGTCTTGATGAAAGTTGTAGAGGATTGAAATAGCTTTCCAACGCATGTTGAATCACCTCATTCGGAGCCCTAGAAGTGAAGTTATGAGCAAAATACTGGAGCTGAGTAGTGGACGGGCGTCCATAAAAGTGAACTGGCGTCCAGAATCGTATTTTACATTCAGAGAGTTCAGACGCGTAGTGAACGAGCGTTCGTTCTCCGTTCATAGAGTTTGGACGAGCGTCCAAGATAGTGACGAAAGTCCAAGATAGTGGATTTGCGGCCCACGGCACCGACTTCAAATAAACCGACCTAAAATCTATAAATAGGCGCGTTTTACCAAACCCTAAATATACAATTCGATCCCTAAACCCTAGGGAGCAGCTTGGCTGCGTTTTTACTCCTTTATTTTCCAGTTTTTATGCAATAAAACATCTAGATTAGATAGTTAGATTTATGTTCTTTATTCCATCAATTCGAGTTTGCATAAGGATGCTAGGAGGCTAAATCCTCCTTGAACAAGCATTGTGAAGCCGTCCGTTTCAACAGTTTGATCTCTAGTTCGTGATTATTTTGTGAGTATCTATTTCAAGTTCGTTTCTTTTATCATGTTTTGTATGTTTTTGCATGTTTAATCGAAAGATCCGTGCTTTTGTTTATTGTTTGCTTGATGAAAGTCATGTTAACCTTAGAACACCATGATAAAAGTTTAGACCTTTAATCTAATCACAACGAAAGTTATTAGATTGAATCTCTAGATTAGAAATTGAAAGATTTCACGCCTAGGTTAGAAAGACGTAATCTTTAACATCGAGAGATAAAAGATTAGAAACGAACTTGTCTACGAGTAGGAGTTTATGCCTTCGATTAGGTGAATCACGACTTGAGTAGAGATCACGAATTAATCCGAATTAGAATTGAATGTTGATAGGATAGGTGGATCGATTGCTTGTTCGCTCGTTATAAATTGATTTTAATCTTTAAACTTGAATTGCTTAGCTTTAGTTTACTTTTCCGCACTTTAGTTTAGTTTTTATCGCTTTCAATCTTGCCTAGCATTGGAGCAATCCTCTGCTTACAGTTACTTTTTCTCGCATATTTGTTTAGGTTAGATTAAGTGACATAGTTAGTTTAAAGCAAAAACTAGGATTCACATTAAATCCGCCTCCTCAGTAGGATCGACCGGCATTAACCTCTGCAGACTCTGATCCTTATACTTGAGGTTAACCGGTTTATAAATATTATTACTTGTTTATTCGCATTAGATAAATCCGGGACACTGAACCTCGGTCTAACGTCGATCTATGTTCCTAAGCACAGTAATCGCCTGACCGAACCCCGAGCACAATATCAATTTGAGTTTTTTTTATAGCTTGAATTACTCAAATAAATTACCGACCCAAAAATTTGATTTTCAATACATAGTATTCGAGTATTTGGAGTTGTTCGTGAAATGTAAATATATACGCTAAACTACGTCGTTTTATCACTGCATATATAAAGCATCACACCCAAACACTAACCCTGAAAAACTCATATTCATAAGAACTCATGGTGCGGCGTTCTCCTCCAAACCCCATTCCCGTCGGCTTCCACACATTCAGCTTGAATCAGGCATACTGATTGCGCTCCGCCGCTCCACTGCTCTTGTGCTCCGCCGCTCCACTGCTCCACCGCTCCACCGCGCCACCGCTCGACCGCTCCGGTTGTTGTATCACACACGGGTATCACCGCCACTGCTCTTGGGTAAAAAGTTCAATTCTTTAGCCTTTTTTAGTGCTTTTAATCGTTCTTGTTTCTCTTATATTTTGAAAAATACATTGTATGTTAAAAGAGCTATATTTTTTAATATGTATTTACTACAGGTGTTGTTTTGTTTGTTTTGTAATTTCTAAGATATACCAACTTTATCTGCAATTAATTTCCCGCTAGCCTTATCTATGATGTCTGTCTTTCTGACAAATAGTACTATGAGATAATTCAAAGTGAGTAACACCTGTAGTAATAATCCATGGCAGGAAAGAAGTCCTCTCGAACATGCTGTACCATATTCTTCAAGTAGTAGGGGTGGTTCTTCCAACACGTGAATGTAGCCGTTCATAATTTTTGGAACCGACTCTGTTTTAAAGCTGTCGATATATTTTGCCTGGCTTCTTACCTTTCTTCTTTTTGCCCATTATTCGAAAACAGTATCACCGCCTTATTCTTACCACACAAGTGACAAATGAAAAACAAACAACAAAGGTATAAGGCCGGTTCGAATACACACTTAGTTGCCTTGAATTTAAAGGACAACTATACTCTATGTTCCAACCTGTTATATTTGTGAGAGAGAAAACAAAAATCTAGAGCTTTTTCTTCAGAATTGTATGTGCAACAGAAATATGTAAGAATTTTTGGCACTACAATATTCATATTTTTAAGAAAGGGGAATAATATATTGACTGCATCTTGCATTGATAAAAAATGACGAGTGAAATTTAGATTTTGAAAATTTTGTTGAAATTTGGATTTTGATCATCTCAGTAAAACTCGGCATGACTCGGCCGAGTCGTCTCCAACTCGGCCGAGACTTTAAACCATGTACGTACTAAACACAATACAACTCATTCATTCAAATCATTATTGTTGATGTATTCAACAACATATGGTTCTTTTATTAGGCTACAGAATAATGTTTTTAAGGAAAACTGGAATCTGTTTACAACTGGGTTGTTAATTGTCCTGGGTTTTTGCTTTTGCTTTTGCTTTTGTTTTTTATCTCACTTATCTCTTAATTTTTATGCACATTACATTGGATCTACTCTTCTTATCTCCTTTCTACACTTAAATCAAATGGATGACAACACTTTTTATATTACTGCAGATTTTCAAGTTGTTGATAAGCACAACTACGGCAGTTTCCATGTATGTGAAAATTTCAGCAACTTTGGATGGCCAGGACTCAGATATAATGATAAACGCGATCTCGTGATAAAGACGCTTTGAATCTATAACGCGACATCTGCTTTCTTCACATAGCAAAGACGTTTGAATCTTCACAGCAACGATGCAAACACTGGGACTCGGGATAATGATGAAATACGATATCGCTTTTCACATAAGAAGACGTTTGAATCTTGGGTGAGCAACGGTACACCAAGTCTCCACGTAAACCATAGCATTCTTTTTTTCTGTTAAGTAAAGGCTGAATTAGATTTAAATGAAATTAGATTAGATTATTAATTTTCTCAGCAAAAGAAAGAGACTATTAGTCTAAGAAATATTGAAAATTGTCTTGTTTACGAAAAGGATTCCTCCGTTCACAGACAACCGGCCGAGGGTTTCTCAAGGGTTTTAGATCAGAGTCCACCATGAAAAGAGTCTCCTCCGCACTACTTCCGGTACTCCAACAACACCACAACAGGTTCTCCCTTCTTCACAAACTCTCCAGTTTTCACATCTCATCTCTTATCAGCAATCCCACCATCAACCCACAAATGACAATTTATCAGTATCCAAGAACCATACTTTATTCAACTCCCACGTTAAATCCCACCAATCGTCTCAAAATTTCAACACCCTCGCGTCCTCAATTTCCTTCAAGACAGCGTAAAATCCAAGAAAGATCCCAACTTGAGGAGGCTTTCGAGTCTGCCAAGACCATAGATGAAATGTTGATAGCATTCAAGGAAATGGAAGCTGTTTTTGATGAAAGTGAGCTTGGTATGGCTTGTTTAAAAATGGGTCTTAAGCTTGATCAAGAAGGTGAGGATCCTGAAAAGATTTTTATCTTTTGCTACTAGGTCTTTAAATGTTCTTGATAAAAATGATAAGCCCTCTTTGCCTCTTGCTATGTCTTTACAATTGTTGGGTTCTGTTTCTTTCAGTTTACAAAAGTTTAGTGATAGTTTGGGGTACCTTAATCGCTCTAATAGGATACTGGTTCGTTTAGAGGAATCGGGTAGTTGTAGTGATGATGAGGTTAATCCTATTCTTCATGCCGTTCAGTGTGCATTATCTAATACAAAGACGGCGATGGGTAGGAGAGAGGAAGCTTTGATAAATCTTAGAAAGGCTTTGGAGCTGAAAGAATTATTGTTGGAGGAAGATTGTGTTGAACTTGGAAAAGCTAATAGGGATATCTCAGAGGCCTATGTTGCTGTTCTTAATTTTACGGAAGCGTTACCATTTTGTTTAAAAGCCTTGGAAATACATAAGGCACAACTGGGGAACAATTCAGTGGAAGTTGCCAATGATAGGAGGCTGCTTGGGGTTATCTATACAGGGTTAGAGGAGCACGAGAAAGCATTGGATCAAAACCAGATGTCTCAAAGGGTCTTGAAGAGTTGGGGAGGTTGCGGCTCTGAATTGTTTCGTGGGGAGATTGACGCTTCTAATATGCTGATTGCCTTAGGTAGATACAATGAGGCCATTGATAAATTGAAGAATGTTATACAACAAACTGACAAAGAGAGCGAGGATCGAGCTGTGGTGTTTATTTCCATGGCCAAGGCTTTGTGTAATCAGGAGGAGTTTGCAGACTCAAAGAGATGTCTTGAAATGGCATGTGGGATTCTTGAAAATAAAGGAGCAAACTCAGATGTAGCAGAGGCTTACATGGAAATTTCAATGCAATATGAAACCATGAATGAGTTTGAAAAGCCATTTCCTTATTACAAAAGCAATGGCAATGCTGGAGAAGATCCTCAAGAGCAACATTCACTAGGAAGCGCTTCTACGAGAAATTGGTTGGCTACTTCTGCTGACTGGTAAAGTGGAGCAAGCAATTCCTTACTTGGAGGATGCCGCAGAAAGATTAAAAGAAAGCTTTGGGTCAAATCATTATGGGGTGGGCTATGTTTACAACAATCTGGGTGCGGCTTATCTGGAGTTGGATAGACCACAATCTGCAGCGCAGGTTTTTGCATATGCGAAGGATATCATGGACGTTTCTCTAGGTCCTTATCATGCGGATTCAATTGAGGCATGTCAAAACCTGTCCAAAGCTTATGCCGCCATGGGAAGGTAAGGCCAAATAGTTATTTATCATACCTTGTAATTTTCTGGCGTTTGTCGTGGTGCTTGTTTTGACCAGAATTTCATTCTGATCCTTGGCATTCATGTGGTCTGTCGTGTCATTAAGTTATATCGTTTTTGTTTCTGGCGAGACCTTTGAGTTTGACTTACATGCCAAAAGTTTTTTTTTTTTGGGGGGCACTGTTTCAGCTCTTAAATCAACTAGTTATATTGATTTTTGTGGTTAATAGAATAGACAAAGGTTATTTTAAAGGTTTAGTAATATAATAAAGAACTGTAGTGATTTGTGATTGGAACCTTTACATGTCACTGTATAGGATTAATCACTACTTCAACTTATCTTTTTCAGAGGTTGTTGGGCAAATAAATAGTAAGCAACTGTAACCACTTACGGAATCTACTTTCTTACGGACTAGAGAGAGGTAACAAACCAGATCTTAACTTCAAATCTACATCTGGTTTAGATTAACGATACTCATCTATATACAACAGAACATTGCGAACTAAGGTTTATTTTTTCCGCTAACTAACTTTGACAACACCACTTAACCTGAAAGGGAAAAGAAAACGAGGTACTGGAAAGGGATAAAAACAGTGATAGTTGTTACTTTGCTAGGATTGATTCTTTATTATGTAATTTGATTGAGAAATTACAATAGAGTTTAATATGTTCTCTTGTAAGCTCATTTTTGTTTAGTAAAGTTTTTTGGATTAACATTGTTATAAATGGTTGCTGCTTATAAAAGTTTTTGCTGGGACATAGGACATATGAGCTATTTTATACTCCAAGTTTATCTCTTTTCCAAGATCCTTAAGAAGAGTGCTCTTTTAGTTCTGGAGGTTTCCCATTTTTGTCAACTGTGCTTTGGCCTAGCCAGATGGACTTGACTCTTTTTAAAAAGTGTTTGAAAGTTGTGTTTTTAAAACAAACCCCATAAATTCTTTTGTCAATTTACTTGAGTCATGAGATTGGGTGGTATTTTATGAGATGAGCATTGTTCTCTATTTCAAATTAGACTAGGAGAATTGAGATTATACCAGCAGCTAGAGTTTGCAAATATGCAAATGATATTCTACATTATATTGATTTGGTGAATCGTCTCTGCCTTTAGTTAACAAGTGTTTGTTGCTGAAAACCTGCAGTTTTAGAACTTGCCATCAAAGTATGTTGAATTTACCTGACAATCAACTCTTCACCCACATCATTCATGTGCTAAAGGGCTAAAGGGCTACCTAAAAAGTGTTTCTTTATCTTGAAATTGCATGGCTACCTATTTTGCACGGTATTTGTTTGTTTGGAGTATCTTATAACTTGGTCCCTGGTATTTTGCAGCTACCAGCTCGCGATTAATTTTCAGGAGAAAGTAATTGAAGGGTGGGAAGGCCATGGTCAAAGTGCTGAGGATGAACTCCAAGAAGCTACTCGAGTTGTTGAGGAACTGAAGAAGAAAGCAGCTAGCTTTCCTCCAAACCAGCATGTCAAGAAGGCTTTGCCTTTACCCGACGTGCCTAATCCTAGACCTTCCGGTCAGTTACAAGCTGATGTTCCGGTTGGCAGGCTGAAATAAATTGCCACTGTGTGTTCTTATGAGCTCACACTGCTTTTCTTCATTCTCCTGTATTTACTGAAATTTTTTTCAATGTCGTGTGCCAAGGTATGTAGAGAAGCTGCAACCAACTGTAGGTTATGTGAAGTAGGGCATTTATGATGAGTGGATTTCTGTTTGAGAACTTCATCTATACTGGCAGTGATTCAAATGCTATACTTATAGAACATTGTTGTCTGAAAAATACTCCATCCATTCCGAAATAACTAAGGCAGTTGCAAAAACCACGCATATTTAGGATGTGAGTTAATGCTTTAATTTAAATACCAAAATGACTAAAAAAAAACTTAGTCTATCATTAATGCAATACTGTATTTATTCTCTCACTCCTTAATAAATAAGGGTATATATAGGAAAAACACAATAAATGCTGCATTGGAAATGTAACTGCATCAACAAACCTTTTTGACAACTGCCTAAGTTATTTATGAACGGAGGGAGTATATCAGTATATGCTTCAGCTGAGTAAATGAATTTCTGTTTTATTTTTAGCATTTCAGATAACAAATGGCTTCTTCTTTAGGAAAATCTTAGTGTTCATATCATGGTACTGGAAATCTCATGGCTGCTATGGAATAATCACGATTCTTGTTTCTCTATATGATATTTTATTCTAATATGGAAATATATGTGAGTTTAACATGCATTAGGGCATCATGTGCGTGAAATTTGATCTTGCAGCGCTATACCTTTATTGCTATTTATTTTATTAATCAAATACAGTCGTTTGTACAGTACCTGCGCTGTGTTATAAATATTACGTGTTATAACATGTGTTATAAATATAACACGAATGCCGGATGCTTATTAGATATAATATCTACTCATCCATGTCAAATACTAAAATGCAATTTAGTTTACTTAATGTCTAAGTTTTAAAGCCAAAGACGACATAATGGATAAAGATATCGGCGTAAAAATATACGTTGTATTTAACGGATGTATTTACATGTGCGCGCCGTGTAATATGTCGTGTCTTTTTAGTGCAGTGCACTAATGATAGATAATCACCCCACGGGATTATCTCTTCACGTGATAGCATTTGGGTGCATACTTAAGCACCACATGCCATCTTACTGATCCCATTTTTGCCTTAGCCGATATACTTCTTTTATTATTAGTATATATATGAGTCTTCAGCAAAGTAAATAGAGGGATATAAGAAGTTTCCTACTTTCGAAATAAGATATACAAAAAGGAATGTTTAGCCTTTCTTTTGAGTACTACCTACCTATTTTAGTTACAGTAACTAAAAAGCCATAATTATTTACCTTCAATTCCCTGTTTGCGTTATATGATATATAACACGTTATCAGCACGAGTCTCTACCGGTGCTGAGTAAGGCGTCCAGAAAATTACTCGAAAAACATTGACAGAGCGTGGAGGTAATCTTAGTCAATCAATTTTTGTTTGTTTATGTTATGGCTAACATATCAAGGCAAGAGTTTGTACCACTAGATATTTCCGGAAGAAATTATCTATCGTGGACGATGGACGTGGAGATCCATCTGGAATCTATGGGGCTTGGCAATACTATTGTTACGGACAATGATGAGTCCATCAAAGCCGTGCAAAAGCCATGATCTTCCTTCGACATCATCTTGGAGATGGGTTGAAAAATGAATACCTTACGGTAAAAGATCCTTCGAATTGTGGCATAATTTAAAGGATAGATACGATCACCTGGTTGTCGACTCATCCTGGTGCCGATTTGATCGCTTAATCTGCGGGTCGCAAGATTTTAAAACCGTGACCGAGTTTAATTCAAACATGTTTAAAATCACCTCTCGCTTAAAATTATGTGGTGATAAAGTAACCACGAGGATATGTTGGAGAAGACATATTCCACATTTCATATCTCGAATATGCTCTGCAGCAGCAGATGATCGAGAAAAAGGGTTCAAAAATATTCTCGAGCTTATAGCATGCCTCCTGTGGCAGAGCGCGAATAATCAACTTTGTTGAAAAATCACGAGTCCCGACCGACCGTGTTAGCCCATTCCCTCAAGTGAATTTGGCTCGGTCATCAAATTTTGATCGTGGTCGTGGTCGTGGGCGTGGTCGTGGCCGTGGAAGAGGCCGTGGGCGAGGCCGTGGTCGTGGACGCGGTTGTGGAAGACATATGCCATATCATAATGATACCGATCATGGTAAGAAACAAAATGGTCCCCGTAAGACGGATCATAAGAAAAGCAATGAAAAGAAAGTTAATGATGATAAATGCTTCCGTTGTGGAATGGAAGGTCATTGGTCCCGCACTGCCAGACGCGGCGGAGCACCTTGTCCTACTCTATCAAGCATCATTGAAAAAACCAGATTGAAGATCGTGGAAGCGAATCTTGTGTACCGTGATCATCCCGAAGATGATGACACTTATATTGATGCTAATACCGATCTTTGATGATGATATGGTGAATTTGGACATGGATAGTTTCTTGATGATTCCTGAAGGATCAAATGATCAAGAAAATGTTTAAATTAATTTAATGCTTTCTTGTAATATAGTAGTTTTCTTTTCGTTTCCTTGTACTATAGTAGTTTCCTTTTGTTGGTGTGTTTTTCTGAATGTTGTACTTTTGTTATCTTCTTGAAGAAGATATGTATACAGATGGTGTGTTGGATATCAATAAAGATGTTTGTTTGATTGATGCGGCTTACTACACATACCATATTTAAACATGAAAAATACTTTTCTTCCTCAAGAAAGAAAAGATAAATGTTAACACAATTTGTGGCAATTCGAAAATGATTGAAGGCTCTGGAAGAGTCATATATTTCTCCTCAAGGAACAAAATTTACTATCAATCACGCACTATTTTCTTCAAAAGCCCAAGAAATCTATTAAGTTTTAAGGATATCCGCAGTAAATGGATACCATATTGAAACTAAAAATGACACGGATACCGAATATCTCGTGTATAACGATAAATGTTTCCGAAAGAAACATGTACTTGGAAAAGCTTCCATCACTTTCTTCGGGCTATATTATACTAAAATTAGTGCGATTGAATCATACCATATAGTAAACCGTAAGTTTAATGATTCTAATGTTTATAAAATATGGCATGATCGTGCAGGGACATCTGGATCGAATATGATGAGAAATATAATTGAGAATTCACAAGGCCACGCACTTGAAAACCGTAAGATTTTAAGTGGAGACGAATTCTCATGTGTAGCTTGTTCTCGTGAAAAATGAAATTAAAACCATCTTTTATGAAGGTGGCAACAGAATCCCCAAAGATTCTTGGAAAGAATTCAAGGTGATACACCTAGTGGACAATTTATATATTTTATGGTGCTAATTGACGCATCTAGTAGATGGTCGAATATATCACTATTGTCGACTCGTAATATGGCGTTTGCAAGGTTGCTTGCACAGATAATCCGCCTACGAGCACAATTTCCAGATTTTCCGATTAAAAGTATTCGGTTGGATAATGCTGGAGAATATTCATCACATGTGTTTGATGATTATTGTATGTCTGTTGGAATTACCGTGGAACATCCAAAGAGCTCATGTTCACACGCAAAATGGTCTAGTGAATCTTGCATTAAAAGATTACGATTGATTGCTGAACCGATGTTAATGAGAACAAAGCTACTCGTGGTCTGCATGGGGACACGCTTATATTGCACGGAGTTGCACTTTTTGCTCATTGTACCGTCAAGCTACAATAAATTCTCCCTTATCAATTAGCTTTTGGTCATGAGCCTAATATTTCTCATTTACGGACATTTGATGTGCCGTTTATGTACCGATTGCGCCGGCAAATAAGCGTACTAAGATGGGCCCACAAAGAAGATTGGGTATTTATGTGGGATATGATTCACCATCTATCATTAGATATCCGGAACTCCCGACGGGTGACTTATTTATCGCAAGGTTTGCAGATTGCCATTCGATGAAACTGCTTTCCCGAGATTAGGGAGAAAATGAACCCAAGTTCATAAGAAAGATAATGAAATCTCTTGAAAAAGACGTTAGATTTCTCCTCGCCTCGTGATAGTGCATGTGAACGAAGTTCGAGAATTATTCATTTGCGAGAAAATAGCAAATCAATTGCTTATGCATTTAATGATTCCATAGTCACTCAAATCATATATATAATTCTCAGATGTTCTGTAATACATCAATTCCGAAGGACTTGATAAGAATGTTATTGCAAGTGAATCTAAACCGCGCTGAAGCGTGGTAGACCGTTGGTCGCGAAAGATAAAAATCCTCGAAAGAAAAGAGGACAAAATGATCAAAGTGATCAAACCGACGATTCCAAAATTGATGATGAGATCCCGAAGAGCTTTAAAATTATAGACCCTGGGAGTCTATAAAACATCAATTAATTATGTAACTTTCGGGACAAAATGGAACCGAGATAATGTAATCGTTGATCATATCTTCGCATATAATGTTGCACTTGAAATAATGGGAGAAAACGAGGACCATGAACCGACATCGATTGAAGATTGTCGAAATAGAAAAGAATGGCCACAATGGCAAGATGCCATTAAGTCGAATCGAATTCACCGCAAAACGTGAAGTTTTCGGACCCGTAGTCCGTACTTCAAGGATAAAACCAAAGAGGATTCAAATGGGTATTCGTGCGTAAGCGAAGCGAAAAATGAAATATTGAGATATAAAGCACGACTTGTTGCCCAAGGCTTCTCGCAGAGGCCCGGTATCGACTATGAAGAAACATATTCACCAGTTTGTGGATTCGATAACATTACGATACCTCGTGAGCCTAGCGATACATGAAAAGGTCGAAATGCGTCTTATGGACGTTGTTACAACTTATCTATATACGGGAAACTTGACACCGATATTTATATGAAAGTCCCGGAAGGATTTAAAATGCCAGGCGTGTAAATCAAATCCTCGAGATATTTATTCTCATCAAGTTACAAAAGTCTCTATATGGATTAAAGCAATGCTGACGAATGTGGTATAATCGCCTTAGTGAAAGCTTAATTAAAGAGGGTTTCAAAATGATCTGATTTGTCCATGTGTTTTTATCGAAATGCGAATCACAATTCGCAATAATCTCTCGTATATGTTGATGACTTAAATATTGTTGGAACTCTGAAGAAGAAGTTTCAAAGGCCGTTGATTATCTCAAGAAAGAATTTGAGGTTAAAGATTTTGGACAAACGAGATTTTGTCTTGGTTTACAAATTGAGCATCTAAGAGATGGCATCTTTGTACATCAATCGACTTATACAGAGAAAATCTCAAACGATTCAATATGGACAAATCATATCCATTGAGTACCCCGATGGTTGTTAGATTGCTTGATGTCAATAAAGACCCATTCCGACCATGTGAGAGAATGAAGAGGTGCTTGGTCCTGAAGTACCATACCTCGGTGCCATCGGTGCATTAATGTACCTAGCCAATAATACTAGACCGGATATCTCTTTCTCTCAGAAATTTATTGGCGAGTTTAGCTCGGCTCCAACGAAACGACATTGGAACGGAGTGAAACAAATGTTCCGATATTTGCAAGGGACAATAGATCTCGGGTTGTTCTATTCAAACAAATCAAGTCCGAGATCGTTGGTTATGCCGATCACGGGATATTTATCGATCCTCACAAAGCAAAGTCGCAAACGGGCTACTTGTTTCTTAGTGGTGGTACGGCAATCTCATGGCGTTCAACTAAACAATCTTTGACGGCGACATCCTCAAATCATTTGAGATATAATAGCTATTCATGAAGCCAACCGAGAATGTGTTTGGTTGCGGTCATTGACACATTACATCCGGGAGAGTTGCGGTTTACCCGCTGACAAAAGTAAACCAACTACATTGTATGAAGACAATGCGCGTGTATAGCTCAAATTTGAAAGGAGGCTATATAAAAGGCGATCGACAAAGCATATATCACCAAAATTCTTCTTTACGCATGATCTTGAGAAGAAAGGTGATATTGATGTTCAACAAATCGACGCGTGTGACAATCCAAAGCAGATTTGTTCACTAAAGCATTGCCCATCGCCACATTTGAGAAATTGCCGAGAAAGATCGGAATGCGCCGATTTAAAGATTTGAAGAGGTGTTTAAATCAGGGGGAGTAAAACACAAATGAAGGCTGTACTTTTTTTCCTTCATTATGATTTTTTCCCACAGGGTTTTTTCATAGTGAAGGTTTTAACGAGGCAGATTCTTTGTGGAATGGACATCCAAGGGGGAGTGTTATAAATATTACGTGTTATAACATGTGTTATAAATATAACACGTAATGTGTGGATGTCTATTAGATATAATATCTACTCCTCCGTGTCAAATACTAGCCTGCAAATTGGGTTTACTTAATGTCTAAGTTTTAAAGCCAAAGACGACATAATGGATAAGTATCGACGTAAATATATGTTGTATTTAACGGATGTATTTACACCATAAAATGCACGTGTAATATGTCGTGTGTTTTTTAGTCGGTACCACGATAGATAATCACCCCACGGGATTATCTCTTCTGATAGCATTTGGGTGCATACTTAAGCACCACATGCCATCTTACTGATCCCATTTTGCCTTAGCCGATATACTTCTTTTATTATTAGTATATATATGAGTCTTCAGCAAAGTAAATAGAGGGATATAAGAAGTTTCCTACTTTCAGGATAAGATATACAAAAGGAATGTTTAGCCTTTCTTTTGAGTACTACCTACCTATTTTAGTTACAGTAACTAAAAAGCCATAATTATTTACCTTCAATTCCCTGTTTGCGTTATATGATATATAACACGCTGGACCTTTTTTAAAAATCATTTATGGTACTTGGTATTTGTATCTTTTCTAAACTTTAGGCTTATGGCAATATATCATACAAAATAATGGGAATTTTTTTTATGGTTATTCCATTTGAAAAGTAAAACATGTGGAAAAATCTGAACCATATAGTTTTAGCTCAAATTCAAACTGTGTGATTCAGAATTATTCACGTGCGTCTACGATGTAAATTGAGTTACTATGAAAGAATTACCCTAAAATAATAGCATATTTTAAGCATGTTGTTGCCTTTTGCAGTTTTGCTCGGTACTAAACTTTACTTGCTTAAGAAACAAATGCATTTTATTCTTCGGATCATCGATTTTTTAAGAGGAAAAAAATAATTTCAAACAAGCACATTATTTATAATATTCTATATTTTACCAAAATTAAAACGAGTAACTAGATTAAGCTTATCGTTATTATACGGAGAAATTCGTGTTTGTATCTCGTGATGACAAACCTACTTATTATAATCATTATTCACCATCTAATTGGAAGAGGTGGAAAAGAGGCCGAGGAGAAAGTGGAAGTTTTTGCGTGATATCCGTTTGTATCGAATTGACAGATAAACAAATGCTGAACTACACTTCCGTTTAGGCCTACAATTTCAATCTAGTAGTATTCCCAGATCATGTGTAAAATAATCAAATACTAGAAAATTTATGCATCCCATACAAATTTCAGTCATAATAATCAGAAATTTCAATCAACAATAATTCAAAAAACCCCAAAAGTTTGCATAATAAAAATAAAAAAATTAGCAAGAAATTTAAAGGCTTCCCGACCATGATTAATGAAATTCTAAGAAATTTAAACAATTGATGATAAACACAACCAATAATCATTTGACAAGGCAACATTCCAACGTGGAAACAATCTGAGTATTTTAATGTGCAGACATATATAGGGATTCGTTAGGTCAGCCTGAAGCAATAATTTGATCTGGGAAGAGATTTTGAAGAAGCAGAAAAGTAGAATTGGGATGAATAACTGAGATGAAAGATGAAAGAGAAAGAAAAAAAAGTGAGGATCGAACGGTTCATTCTTTTGTTTTTCATTAATCATGGTCGAGAAGATGAATGTGGACAGAACCACGACCCCATTTTGTGACAAAAAGGATTGTATGTATCCCATAGGAGAAAGAAAAAAAACAGAAGGCAGGCACAAGGCCCCTCCTCTAGAGTACAGAAAAAAACCAAAGACAGGGCCAAAGTGAAGCCATGCCTTAGCTCGTGCAGTTTCATCTCGATCTAGTAGATATGCAGTAACAGCCTTGTGCCTCTCGTCGACGACTCTTCATTCATTAACAATCTCTACATCCCACCCACCAAAGAATATATAGTGTATGACCGTTCTACAACATAGTCTACACTGGAAAAAAATATGTTCTGTGATCAATAGCTTTGTGTCTAACTTATCAGAGGGAGAGAGAGATAAATACAGGCTAAGATTAAAAAAAACTGCAATCAGTAGCAACCTTGTCTAGAGATGAAAGTTGTCAAGCCGATAGGCGATATAGCAATGTGACTGATATGATGACGCCTAGCAACTGGTCATGCAAGGTGACCAGTGGCGGACTTACATACAACAAAGGGGGGCAATCCGAGAAAAATATACTAAAATTTGTACTATGCTATAGTTTGCCCCTCCTTAAATTTTTATTTGCCTTTAAGAATTTTACTCCTCCTTACCCGAGATCCTGCGTCCGCCCCTGAAGGTGGCGCCAAGAAGAAAAAGAATACTGTATTCGGATAAAAATCAGCTAAATATGCTCAAATGTCTGTTTTCAACGAACAAAATGTTTAAACTCTTTTCATTATTGGATTTGTTTCAACCCTGGCAATGGAGTGGTTAAATGATTGATAAACCAGAAAAAGGGGATTCTTCCACATTTATGCAAACAATCTACTACTTCTAAATGATCAACCAACCAGGTTGCTACTTTCAACAAACGTAACAGTTTCTGGTAATAAACATATCCTTCCATAATAATAATAATAATAATAATAATAATAATAATATGTTGGATTAATTAGAAACTTTAACCTTTCTAACTGAAACACCCCATACAGCTTAATGAGCCATTGTCATACCCAAAAAATCATGGAAACTCTGAAATCAGCAATTTTTACGGCCATTTCGGAGTTAGATCAATAAATTGGATGGCTTAATGTCTCTGTGGACGATCTTACGTCTGTGTAGATAATAAAGACCGGAGAGAATCTGTCGAGTGACCTCGGAAAGAGAAGTCTTGTCAGGGTTATGGATTCCTTCAAGAGAACCCTTGTCCATATACTCTAAAAGGACTTGTATTTCCCCATTTTGCTGAATCAAATCATGGCATCGGATCACGTTAGGGTTATCCACGTTGCGGAGGATTTCAATCTGGCGAGACAGATGGAGACGTACGGAGTCCTCGTGGTTGCCGTAGATTACTTTAAGGGCATAAATCCTACCGGTGGGACGATGAAGGACCTTGTATACCGTGCTTCCACTTCCACTGCCTATGCGGTTGATGCGCTCAAGCTCAGACAAGTTCACCGGAGCTGAGAGCTGAGTAGAAGAGGAAGGAGCAGTGGCTGGGGGAACGGTGAAAGAAGAGTCCTGCTGCGAAAGTGGGAAGGGGAGGTCAGGACAGCGACGGAGGCTTTTGCGATTAGAATTGGAGGAGGCAGCTGGCATAATTGTTTGATTAAATGACTGAAAGAGCAAAAACACTGTATGTGAAAAAGATAGAAGTGAACTATACGAAGAAACCACTTCACCTTTAGGCCTTTTTAGCTGGATCCAATTGAAGGGTGGTCCAACGAGGCGGCGATGGGGAAGCACTGCCAGTAATGACGGCGGGGGGAGGTGGCGAAGAGCTGAGGGGAGAAATGGAGTAAACAGTGCAGACGATTAAGTAAAAAGAAGAAAAAGAAGCGGGGAGAAAATTATACGGTAAACAAACAAACAATTGCCCGTAAACAAAAAAACAATTGCCAAAAACTTGAGTTGAAACTTCTTTTAAAAAAGTTGATCACATACTTTAATATAATGTTCTGAATATTACGAAATGTTAGTATATGGGAAGTAAATTATCCCTAAGCTGATAAATATAATAAACATGCATTCTTCGTCAAATCGAACAACTTCAAAATTATTATCAACTTTGACATTTGATACAATAATTACATTGTTTACAAAAATTTGAAAACATACATGTTTTTATTTTTTATTTTTAAATATACATATATAATACATAAATATGTATTTGCTCGTGTGTCACTAGTCTAAAATTCGTGCCAAGTTGGAGCTAGTTTAAACTGAGTTGAGTCAAATCGAATTCTGACTTAAGTCGAGATCTCAAACTATTCTCGAGTAACCTCAGTCGCTTACATTTATAAGTAGGATGATCGATCTGAGTTTGACAAAACTATTTGATATCACAATCTTCTTGGATCTTTAAACCCGGTATGGGCGTATGTCCTGCTTACGGCTAGCCTTGTCCCCTGTTCTACCTGTAATATATACATGTTAAGTTTCATTTTAGTCCTAAGAATCTTGAAACGGCAAAAAGAAACAACACAAACACTAGTTACCATATACTATTAGTTGTTTGAGAATCATATGCACTAAACATCTGACCAGATACATAAGCATGACAACAACTGGAAAAAAGAGGTCAATATTCTAAATTTATATTGTACAACTCATATAACATGGATTTATTCCTAAATGGATTGAATTATAATCAATAGAAACGCTACAAGCATAAGATGGCACTGGATGACAAGATACATGTATAGTCACTATAAAGGGAAAAAGAAAGTCAAGATAGACAAGCAATGATCTCACTTTATGAAGTGAACAAAAGGAAAGGGAATTCATATGCTTAAATGTCTATTTTCAACTCTAATTTAATCTCTTTGTCAATATTGGAAATGTTTCCCCCTTTGAAAATTGACTCAAATGATTGATTAACAAGAAAAAAAGGGATTCTTCCACATTTAACCAAACCAACAACTTCAAAAAGATCAACCAAATTTTCTACTTTGGACAAATCCATCTCTGCCTTGACTTAAAACATTCTATAGAGCTTAATTCTTCAACATACACCAATAACACAAGCATGCTTCCTTTTGGAAAACAATCCCAATTCTGATCAAGCCCCCAAAAAAGAATGTATATGCTATCTTTTCATTTAAGTTGAGATTCTGTATGGAGGAAAAACATTCTTAATTAAAGAGTTCCTATTGCACTGATTGTCGGATGAATGTCATTTATATAGTTGATCAAGGTATGTTTTGTCTTTTACACCCATGTCATTCATCTAACGATGCAGAGTAATAGAGACTCTTTCTACAAGAATATCCCACGTGGGTCCTTCCATTGTCTCACCAAACTAATGATATTGTAAACATCCATATCTAAACATCTATTGTCTAAGTGCTCAACTTAGCAAAAAACCAATACCATATAAAAGTATGGAAGCAAATTTTGATGCTATAAGTTACCTTTTCTGTAATAAATATATATTTCCAAGATATGTTGGTTTAATTATAAACCTTTACCTTTCAAACCAAATCACCTCATACAGCTTAATTATAGTAACTTATTAAGTCCCTCCTTCACCAATTCCCTCCTACCAGATAATAGCAATAATACTAATCAAAAAAACATCAAGATTATCCACTAACCATAAGGTAAAGTTCTCGAGGAAGTTAGAACTAAATGAAAAGTTGATAATCCCACAAAGATTCCAAGAAATAAAATGGCTTAAAGACAAATCAAGATGAAGTTGTGAAGGGAGTAATTCGGCACCTGATTGTGATTAATGGCGGAGCTTGGAGGACTGTATTGCACAATAAAGGGATGGCACAACAACTGCCCAACAGTCCACCTCCTGGTAGGATCTCTTTGAAGACAACAGCTAATGAAATCCCTAAACTCCATGGATGCAGTGGGAGGCACTTGAGGCGGCTCCGACATACAAATGGCGCACATTAGGCTGGCGAAATCCCCTTGTCTTCCTACAGCAAAAGGGTACTTCCCCAGATAAAATTCCAGTATGCTAACACCCAAACTCCAAGTATCCCCAGCATAGCCGTCGTATTGGCCATGATTGAGATCGGTGTTGATCCTTTCAGGACTCATGTAAGTAATTGTTCCAACAGATGAATTGCAAGGAGCCATTGTCTGATCCAAGATCCTGGAAACACCGAAATCAGCAATCTTGACGACCCTTTTGGAATTGATCAACAAATTGGATGGCTTAATGTCCCTATGAACGATCTTGCGTCTGTGTAGATAATAGAGACCGGAGAGAATCTGTCGAGCGATCTCGGAAAGAGAAGGCTCGTGAGGGATATGGATCCCTTCAAGAGAGCCCTTGTCCATATACTCTAAAAGGACTTGAATTTCCCCGTTGTGGTGAAACAAATCATGGCATCGGACCACGTTAGGGTTATCAACGTCGCGGAGGATTTTAATCTCGCGGCAAATCTGGATACGGATGGATTCCTCGTGATTGCCGTTGATTGATTTAAGAGCATAGATTTTACCGGTGGGACGATGAACGACCTTGTATACCGTGCCTCCGCTTCCGCTGCCAATACGGCTGATTCGCTCTAGCTCAGAGAAGTTGATCGGAGATGAAGAGGGAGCAGCAGATGGGGGGAGAGGGAGAGGAAGAGGGAGCGGGAGGGGTTGCGCAAAAGAAGGGTCCCGCTGCGAAAGTGGGAGGAAAAGGTCAGGACGACGACGGAGGCTTTTCCGATTAGCAGGGGAGGAGGCAGGTGGCGGTGGTGGTTGATTAGGACGCATAATTGTTTGATTAAATGCCTGAAAGAGCAAAACAAAGATAAATTCTTCCTCTTATTAGTTGGATCCAAACGGATGATGGGACTCTGCTATTGAGGGTCAAGAAAGCAAAACCCAACAAGGCTGAAGAAGGCGGAGGAAAGGTGGTGGAGAGATGATAGGAGATTCTTGAAGTTGAGAGGAGGAGAGGGTGCAGCGCTGAAATGGAGACATCCATGCAATAGAGAAATGAAGGATGGTTTAGTAGTAGTAATAATGGGAAATGAAACTTCTTGGAAGAGGAAAAGAAAAAAAAAAAAAAGGAGAAATGGAGAAAAATGAGCATAGAAGGAAAGAGATAGAATTGTGATTTCTGATAGAGCTAAGAAGGTAACGGGGGAGAAAAAATACTGATTTTATAAGATGCACATTCACATTATTACATTCATTCATTCATTCACATCCATAAATATTTGTCGTATTTATGTTGTTTCACAACAGTTACGATAAACTCACAATGACCAAGTGTAATTGGTAAAATGTCAAATTATAAGCCAAAACAAATTACAATGTATTTAGTGGCGGACCTACGTACAACTAAGACGGATAAGTGTCTTTTTTTTTATTCCAATAAATACATTAATATATGTACTATTTTTATAGTTTGTCCATTTAATTTTTTTTATTCCCCTTTTGCCTAAAATCCTGCGTCCACCTCTTATTCAAGTCTCCTCCATAGAACCTCTATCGGCTACGGATATGGAGGCATTGCACCGACACACCGAGATACAAAAATCAGGGAAGCTAATCAGTGTGGGAGCAGAGAAGTGGAAGAGACATACTCTAAGAACAACCAAGGCAAAAGATACTTTACGCTAGGATAGGGGAAGGGGAAGATGAATATGATATAGCGAAATTTCATCCAGATTGTTGAAGCTTAGAGAGGGGACGAAGAAGATGATGACGCCATTGAAATTCTTGTGGAGGATTACATTGATCTCTGGAGGCCTTGGTGAAGGGCACTTATTGTCATAGTCTTGGGTCGTAATGGATCTTTTCGAATCCTTCAACATGAACTTTTGAGCATATGGTGCTCAAGAGGAGGATTGGATGTAGCAGATCTTCAGTTAGGATACTATGTCATCCGATTTTCCTATCAATAGAACTATGCAACATCACCGAGTAACGGCCCTTGGATTATTCAAGGTCATTATCTAGCTACGTTGAAGTGGAGACCGTTCTTTCAACCCTTTTTTCCCCAAGAAATGAAAGGATATATTAAGTACCAAAATACAAGAATTAGGGAGAGCCCCTAACAAGTTCTTCCTCATGCACAACAGTGAGGATCCAAGAGGGAAAACTCATGGTCCAAGTGGTGGAGTAATAAGAGATTTTGCAAAAGAAGCTATACGGTCTTTCATACTAATATGCACAATTTTACAAAAGGAGAACTTGTCAAGCAGGGATTGGATGTCATTGATCAACACCAAAACTTCAGCAGGGGGACTTTGAATCTGCAAAATCATTTGGACCAGCATCAGGCAGTCCGTCTTCAAGATTATGCTGTTCCATCCTTTTTTTATTCCTTCCAGCAAGGCCCAACGAACCACCATAGCTTCAGCACAAAGTGCAGATCCAATAGAAGGGAAAGATCTGCCCCAAATTTCAATCAGTTTGTAGTTCTTGTCAAAAATGGCCACACCCCCACCAATAGGTTTGAGTCGTTCTTCCAACCTTGAAAGGAAAATATGTTCCTCTTGAATTGTTTGAAGATGTTGATATAATAATGAAGTTGGCAAGGCGAATAGAAAAATCTATCAGAATGGATACATGCACCCAAAGTTTTGTTTGGGGACGCTATGCTTGAGTGTGTGATGAGACGAATCATCAACAGTTATTGAGAACTTCAATTGTGTTGAATGGTAACCGATTCAAAGTTGAGAATGAGAATATGCAAATGGTATGCTTTGAGTGTGGTTGATATGGACACAAAACTTATTATTGTCCTAACACTCAACGAGGGAATGAGGCACGCCATGGTAGAGAAAGACAGAGTATACTACGTCCGAAGCCCAACACCGGAGCTCCCTTTTGGGCCATGGATGATAGCATCTACCGGGAGGAGAGGACCTTCTAGAGGTAGGTATGGGAAGGCATACCAACAACAATAAGCCAACAAAAAGGCTAGAAGAGATAACGTTCGAGTTGAAAGTAAGTCCAGCTACTTGAACTCAAAGCAAAACGTGTATATTTGATTCCTCGCAGTTCAACAGAGTGATCTGTGTAGAAGCTCATAGATACACCGGAGGTACTCATTGCTTCTGGAAAGATACAAAAGTACCTTTAAAGCACTTATCTTGCACTTCTCAGTGCATGAATTTTGGCAATACTTAGATATTATCTCTAATTTATACTTCACCAACACCTACACTTAATCACCATCGGGTTAACCACCATCCGTGTCTGATGTGAGAATTTAATTAGGTTATTATTGACCATGAAGATAAAGAGGCATCCACTCCTTTTTTTTTAATACAATAAAATACAATAGGGAGAAACAAAATGACACAATTCCTCATTGCACTTGATAACTTAATCAGGGTAGTCTGTATACAAAAACAACAGAAAGAAGACGAAAAGGAAAAGGAAAAGGAAAAGGAAAAACGAGTTTAGAAGAAATCACAATTTCTTGGTTTCAAAGAAGAAATCTCAATTTCACCCATTTATTGTGTACTACTATTATTACACAAGGAGAACCGCATTGATACATCCATCATTTTCAGGATTATTCGTCACTTGTGCATTCTTTCCTGCATTTTCCAACATTTACAGATTCAGACACATATATACATTGCCCTATATATATATATATATATATATATATATATATATATATATATATATAGGAGAATGAATTATCTATCAATAATACCAAAATATATTACCCCAGATAACTTTCCCACCAGGGGTTACAAGGCCTAGTTCGCTCACGTTCACCTATATCCGCATTAAAAAGCAACAAATATGATTAAGACAGAGATTCCATACAATCAAAGACACATAAAAATACATACATAGTAGTATGAAGTTTACCTCAATTATTGACCCTCTTGTAATAACACCCAGAGATGTATACATGGGACCATTGGGATTCTTCTTCACCCCAATAATCTCAAGATTAAAAGTACATCTCAGTTCAGGATGAGTCACATGAGCTTTAGTGAACCTTAAACCACTAGGCCGAATGAAACGTTCGTATTTCGGTGGCTTTCTTGTGAAACTCTGACCCACAAAAGTAACTTTAGTGATCATCCTCTTCCACTGCTTAGCTGCATATATCATCAAATACAAAAATCTCAAGCAATTTATAAAAATATATGGAATTGTGAGACTCAAAGATGTCAAGGGTACTTACTTTTCCTTTTGCCTGTCCTGATGACTTTAAACATTTCGTCTTCAGCAATAGGGCGTACCTAAAAACGTGACTTTACTAATCAGTAGTGATATGCATATATCAAAGTAATACAATAAGATGGTCACAACATTAAAACCTCAAATAAAACATTACCGGATATCAAGACACCATAACGAATATTAAAACGTCAAATAAGATAGTCAGAATGATCATCAGATTAGAAGCAGAATAAAAGGCCAAGTCACAAGTTAACCGACCTTAGGAAGTGGAACATCCCATTTCCCTGCTTTTTCTTTCCTTTTCTGCTTGATAGTGTTGCTAAGAACCTGAAACAGATGCAACCAATAAAAAAAAACATGACAATTGTATCCCATAGAAGAAAGAAAATAGAAGGCTCGGGGCATAACCCCGTCCCCTCCGAGATGAACAAAGTACTGGAAAAAACAGAGAGCGCAAAAGTGAAGCATGCCTTAGCTCGGGTAGTTTCATCACGATCTAGTAGATATGCAGGAATAGCTCCATCATGAACATTATCATCAGCTTTGCGCCTCGTCGACGACTCTTCATGCATAGCCAATCTGTGGTAAACATGTGACAGTTAGCACACAAAACATTTGATGCACCGCGAGTACTCTAAGTACATACCAAATAAATAGACCATGAACACTACATGACTACATCCCATCAAAAAATATATTGGATGTCTGTTTTACAACATAGTTTAAGCTGGAAAAATATGCTCTTTGATCAATAGTTTGTGACTAACTTATCAAAGAGAAAATTGCAGGGCTAAGATTTCATATTCCCATGAGGATTAAAGAAATTTGCAGTAGTGTCCATGTCTCTGGATCAAAGTTGTCAAGGCAAGGCAGGCGCTTAGGCGCACCCCAAGCGATCGACTTGGCTCTAGGCTTATCTCAGCTAGGCGACCTGGGTGCTGGGCGATTTTCTAGGCGCTCTCGGCGCCCTAGGCCTTCTAGGCGCCTCCGGGCGACTGGCGCCGCCTAGGCGACCCTAGGAAATTAGGGTTCCATCTAGGAAAAAGCTTTGTAAACTAGAATTCTTCGGATCAAGTCATTGGAACTCAAGAGACTTGTACTCGCTAGTGTAAGGCGCCTAAAACCTAAAACCCCTTAAAACCCTAATAGGCACCAAAAGGTCATGCAAGGAGACGCCAAGAAGAACAATAATTTCTATATTCATGTAAAAACCAGCTAGAAAGGCCTTGAGAAGGCACAGCCTAGAAAAGCTGGAATCTATAATGTCCAAGAGGAAAACATATAACTTGGCCCAATGTCAAAGATATTAGCAGGCGATTTATAGTTCTTCTGCAGATTGTACCAGAACGTCCAATGTAGTGGTCTAAGGTTGAAATCAAAGCAAGTTTGCAACCTTAAAAACACCTCTAAAGTATGGGAGAAGCCGATCAAGGCCCGGTGAATCGGTGATACACTAAATAAATGCTACTGTAATGAACACGCCTATACATGAAAAAACGACTAAAAGGCACCAAAAAGTGAGGCTCGACTACTCATTTCTGTCGTCCAGCTTCAAAGTGCTGAAATGCAGAGATGCTGCCTATCGCCTAGTTGGGTTTTTAATAACTCAGGCATAATATGAAGGTTCTAAAATATACATATAAAAACAGAGGGAGGATGAAATTAAGAGAGCACGACACTACGACATCATCGACATGTGACAATATAAAGTAAAGGATGCAACTATGTATGACAATATACATCCAACAACTTATCTTTAACTGAAAAATACATGAGAGCAAAAATGTAGTTAACCTGACAACTTAAGTATATGGTGCAATTTTAAAAAAAACAGTATTTGGTACATGGTTGTGATACAGAAATCACATATGTTAACTTTGATTAAGCTCTCAAGTAAGCAAAAAAAATAACTTTTCATTTCCACTCAGAAGAAGAAGATGAAACGAAAAATAGTCAAGATGCCATAAAACAAAAACAAATGAAGCAAATAGGTAACAAAAAGCTTACGTTTTTTTCATAGTTGCTTTCTCCTGATATCTCTTCTTATGCAATAGCTTACCCTTGATACCCAAAGCGCTTTGAGCGACTTTGGACCTCCTGTGAACTTCACGAGCATCCTTCTTACGCTTGCGTTCGAAATGATCAAGGCGATAGCCATGTCTCTTCCTATGCAGCTCAATATAATCTCCCTGCGGCTGTAATATTCCATTTACACAAATAACAATTTGTTAAGAACACGAATCAATTTGTATTACCTATCGATTCAAAGCGATGTTAAATTGAATACCAAAACGGAGATAGAAGCATACCATTGCGAATCTAGAAAGATATCACTTCTCGTGTTCTTCAATTTTCCGTCGGGAGGAGGACAGTCGCTAAACCCTAGTTTAGCAAAGCTGGAAAGGGTTTTTTCTATTCTCTCTTTTGAAACCTAAGTAGTACCTCGGTGCTATTTGAGGCGAAAAGTAAAAGGATCGGGTATGGGCCAATATCTGCCATTAAGAAGCCCAATATGTCAAGCTTGTTACGTACTACTTTCGTCCATTTTTGTGGTGTACATAAATTAAAAATAATAATTTTTTTATTAAAAAATAAAAAATTAATTGATGTGTTGTATTTTAAGTAGTGATGAATATGTATCACCCTACCAAATAATAAATTCTTTTTTAAATATAAAATGAATATATAAACATTAAATGTTATAATAGAAATACATTTAGAAAAAAATATATTAAATAATGTATTGATTTTCTAAATGAATATTTTTTATAAGGACAATTCATTTTTAAAAAATAGACACTTTCTATGAGACGGGATAATATAAGAAATATTACCCTACTGATGTTACACGTCATTGTCCCAATGGATGACATTTTTAAGGTATAAAATGCCAATATCCCTGATGTTACTTTCCGTCAAAGAATAATCCTTGTGCTGTTGTATAAGTAAATTTGTGATGCAATGTAATTATTGTGGTACTTGCAAATTTTATCATAGTCATTCACCTCCAAACTCAATGAGCACGTGTTATCAGATGAGTGGTTGTGTGTATGTATATTAATTCTCAACCATTAACATTAAGATTTAGTCCCTCAAAAAACAAAAAAAAAAAACATTAAGATTTAGTTTATTCAAAAAAAAAAATTTTGATTGAATTTGGTGGTTATTGACCACTATAAAATTTGTTGAATTCTATACTTTAATCATATCTTATCTTGTATCGTTATCATGTGTAGTTTATGGGATATTACAATAATATCATGTACAATTTATCATAACATCATACCTTTTAATATTCTTAAAAGTCGACTATACGGTGTAAAATTGTTTTTTTTTTTTTTTCAGAAGTCAAGTATTGCAATCAACTTTGAAAAATAGTTTAGAATCGATTTTAATAAAAGAATGCACTTTTTGTAATGTCTCATAATATTATGGTGTCTTATATTTGATTTCCCAAACAATTACCTCAATTCATGAATGTGATTAAATCATGTACTAAATTTTATTTTGTTTCTTTAAAGCCACTGGTATCCGATACCAACTGACCCGATTAATACGAAGTTCGGCTTGAGTCGTGTCTATCCTTTTTACTAAAATAAACTATAACAAATTTTCGGTCCTCAATCCTCATACGAGGTAAGTCATAAACATATGTTGTCAAATATGTGTGTATCAAATCGATACTCACCAAGTTTTAACTCGACTAATCAAATTATAAAAGACGAGATCCAAATTGACTCGTTTACTACTTGAACTTGACTCATTAGCTTGATTATTTCTTTAGAACTCATTTAATTTCTATTGAGAAAGCAAAAAGGGGGAAAAGAATATAAAATTACATAAATAATGTACATTATTTAACCTGCTACAAGAATCCCTTAAAACTTATAACTATATCTACCATTCTGTTGACAAAATGATACTACAAGTCTACAACTACATTGCATAACTACACGTTTATACACCACTGATCATAGCGGGTTATTGTTGTGACACAATGTTGCGTTAATATCATTACCCGTTTTATAAAAAAAAAAAAGTTCAATTTCCGGAGCCCCGAATAATATTGATACACCAACCAAGGTTTAAGTCTTTTTAGCAGGAATGCATTTCTGGTATGGCTTGCTCAAGATTTTTGTCAGTTGTGTCTCTGGAACTGGGATCAGTTTTCCAATTATTGCTAAGGGCCAGCTGCACATGTTAACAACGTTTCGTAAACCGGGTTTCCTTTTTTTTTATTTTATTAGAATACAACTGTTGTGCGTATCAACTATATATCGAGTGACATGTATTATATATATATTTTCATTCTTATGTACAGACCTGAAGATGCCGATGCCAAGTGAGACCAACCACATTTTCCAGTCCAGCTTAACTGTTGAAGTGAACTTCCCAAGGAACTCAATGATGATTATCTATCAGAACAAGAGCGAGGAGGTTATTTTGGTAATTTTGCACTGAGAAAATTCGGTGCAATATTTCGGTGGACCAATCGTTAGTGAACGCATAATGTATAGGATATAGACAAAGTATCTGACCTGAAGTATGAATGTACCCCCTACTATGGCGATGAAGAGGTGGTTCTTTGTCACGCCAGTAAACACGTTCAACTCTTCTGGTTTTCGAGCATTGAACTCATTGAAAACCTGTTGTTAAAGTACAAGGGCTTAAAATATGACTGTATTTTTGACAAATGCATAAGTACACTTGCATTAAATAAGACAAATGAATCTGAATATCGGTTTAAGGTCACAGACTAACCTGGCATAAGACAAATGCATTAAATATGACAGTATTCTTGACAATGGTTGCATGTTCGCCACCATGTTCTAAGTTCAGAATACTCTTTCCCCAGAAATTGAGAGCTATAAGGATGCCAACTTGATACATTGCCTGTAATGTCATGAAAAAAAATTTGGAGGGATGTCAATAATACAAGTATTGCATGCCTAGATTATCTTTCTTGCAGGAAAAGTTAAAAGCAATATAAGAAACCTGCACTGTCAAGTTCCTCCACATGATATTCGTCACGAGCGGTTCCCTGGACATCGAAAAAAACGTGTTATATGAACAAATTGTTTCCTTTGAGCAAACATCATAATCAAAACAAAAAAGTTTGGTTGGTTTTGGCTTTTAGTCACCATCTCGGGCTAGGACAGGCCCTCGGGCTCTTTGAGCACTTACATTGGTACTTACAGACATAAAGGTGGAATCTTTTGCAGACAATATATGTAATACATGTTTTATTGATGCTATAAATATCCTATATAGATAAGTTATTGGTTTTAAGCTACATCTGTATTAAAGGAAGCAATTAAACACATTCACCAAGTCTAACCTTCGACCAACCGGCGGTTTGTTCATTAGGCTATCCGTAGGCGCCTCAGTTGCTAATGCCAATGCTCCAAGTGTATCCATGATAAGGTTAACCCAAAGAAGCTGAAATCGAAAATAAAATGTAAAAAATTGAGTGAATATATCAAAAAAACAATGTATATATATAGTTTATAGATTTGAAATAAACAGCAGAGACCTGCACTGTGTTTAATGGAATGTCTCCTGAAGATACTGCTGCTATAACATTAATAACAAGAGCCGCAACATTGACTGTGAGCTGAAACTGAATGAATTTCTGTATATTTGCATACACTGAACGTCCCCAGCGGACAACCTGCATATATGATAACAGCAACATGCTCAACGAAGCACAGACAGGGAAAATATATACTTAAAAAAACTTAAATCTATAACAAATATGTCTCGTTTTTTCACATTTGGTCTATATATTTTCACAAGTTTTTGGTAGCTTTTTATAGAAAAATAACGAAAATCGTCATGCAAGGTATGCTAACCTTTACAACTGAAGCAAAGTTATCATCCAAGATAATGATGTCAGAGCTTTCTTTTGCAACTTCAGTTCCTGCTATGCCCATAGCAAGACCTATATCAGCCTGTGGGACGTAAAAGACAATACATAATTCAGATTTAATTTGCAGGTGACTAGAAATATAATGTGCCCTACAAAAAGCCAAAGCCTAATGTAGTAAACAATGAATACATAAAATAAAAATAAAAAAAAATTCAAGAAAACGTAAAAAACGCACCTCATGAAGAGCAGGAGCATCGTTTGTTCCATCTCCAGTAACTGCAACAACTTCTCCTAGTTTACGTAGTGTTTGCACGAGTAAAAGCTTGTCACTAGGAGAAGATCTACCCATAACCTGTTGAAAAAATGAATGGAAATCATAACCTGAAGTACTAAAATGACGTGAAAAAAAGCGATGTAAAACAAGGATATTCATACCGATATCTTATTTACTGCTGATTCTCTCTCATTTTCTGACATCTCCCTAAATGCTCTCCCTTCAATAATATTAGGGTAAACCGCGTCTGCATCTGAAGTAAGTATTCCACATTCGAGAGCAATCGCTTTTGCTGTTTGAAGATTATCTCCGGTTACCATACGAACCTATGTATTCACAGACACAAAATCACCAGTCATCATATCTACAATGCACAGATACTTTTGTTTGCTAGCGTGTCATGTATACGATACGTATCTGACACATACATTTAGGTGAAATGAATTGCAACGTAAAAAGTTAGTTTACCTTGATGCCAGCATCGGTACAAAGGTTCACAGCATCTTTAACACCGGGGCGACAAGGATCCTAAATAGAAAAGCTCTAATCAGTTTTAGGAAGTAATGTAAGCAAATCGAAGAAACAAATCTGAAAAAAGACATGAGATGAACCAAAGAGGTTCACAAAAAGCACAAAAATGGAAGATATTGTCACAATCGACTATATGAAAGTCAATTCTCAGTTCCAGAATCGACTGTGGAAAAGTCGATTGTCAATGTCGTGACACTAATAACGCCCTAATTCAATCGGCTTCTTTCTTGTACTTTTCAAACTAGTAAATCAAAAATGGCAAAAGAATAGCCTCAAATTTAAGCACCTTTATGCCAACAATGGCAAGCAGAATAAGCTCATCTTCTGGTAAATCCCATTCAACTAGTTTCTCTTCATCAGTGGGAACCTCATCCTTTTCACATATTTTATAAGCAATACCAACACACCGCAAGCTTCTTTCAGCCATCCGTTCGATTGCATTCATAAAGAATTCCTGTTGTGGATTAGATCATTAACAGAAAATTCCTGATATCTTTACGACTTACGAGTATCTAGATAAACTGCTACAAAATACAGGAATTTGTTAAACTACTACATTGTGATCTCTGACCTTGTCGTTGTCAATAGACTTCAATTGACCATTTGCTTCCATGTATTTAGTGCACGAATCTACAATTATTTCTGCTGCGCCTTTCCAGTGAATATGAACATGAGATTGGCTCTGCCAAACAATCAAAAGAAAATGAATTCACTTGTTAAAAATAGAAGCCATTTAGCATTTAGCTCTTTTCCAAAGACAACAGAACAAACGTCGAATTTGTGTGCTGTCACAGTAAATTTTGAGTGGTGTCGTTAAAGGCTCTGTCAAACTATATTTGGTATGGTAATAAGATCTCACCTTTCCTTGTACTGCAACACCTCCTCGCTTTTTGGCAGAATTAAATGGTGCTGCATGAAGAACTATAGACTCTGACCGAACTACATCAAATTTCATTCCCATCTGTAACAAAGTAAATTACAACATTACAATCAACTTTCTGATGAATGAATCATTAACATCAGCTAATCAAGATAAAACGATGCGTACTTGGACTGCCCATGAAAGAATAGCCTTCTCTGTAGGAGATCCAGAAATCTCCAATCCACCATCCTACAATGTACACAAAATTAAAACAAAAAGAAAAGGCGCTAATTCACATAGATAGTAACCAATAGAATGCTCACCTTAGAAAGAAAAACACTGCCTGCAGTATTCTGTGATATACTCTCATCTAGTAGAGAGGAAACCGCTACCGGAATCTGGGACGTATTGTTAGATGGATCCATCTCTGTGTTGCCAATATAAGCCTTAACCACAGTCATCTAATGCAAAAAAAAAAAAAAAAAACAGAAAAAAACAAAAAATTAAAGTTATCATGCAGTTCATATTTGGATAAAGAGTCAACCACAATGAATAAGAAAAGAAGTATAAGCTCAATCAGAACCTGATTTAGAGTCAATGTTCCGGTTTTATCGCTGCAGATAGTTGTTGCTGAGCCCATAGTTTCACAAGCAGAAAGCCTCCGAACCTGCATAAAATGTTCGTAAACAAACCTATAGAGACAGAGCTCAAACAGAAACCATAAACGGACTTAAATCACTAAAGATGAAATTATACCAGTGCCTTGTCAACCATCATTTTCTTCATTGAGTAAGCTAGACTGTAAGGTGAATTTAAGCGAAAAGAACCATTTTAGTTAGATATAATGTTGTCAGAAGTCAGAACGTATAATGTTGCGTATGCTACTTACGTAAGTGTAACAGCTAAAGGTAGCCCCTCAGGGACAGCAACAACAACAATGGTAACCTGAAAAAGGCTTGAGGAGTTAGGGTATTTATAACAATAATTCCAACCATATAATTAAAATATAAAAAAACATTACTTACTGCAACAGTAAATATTTTTATTATGCCATCTACTGTTTTTCCAACGCTGGTCTTTCCATGGACATATTGTGTGGTTCCATCCGGATTTCGTGAATGCCCGGTGAAGAACCTGTTGCATTCAAACACTTCTTTCATCACCAAAACACATACTTACATGCATACATATATATAGGACAACTTAACGTATAACGTATTGAGAGCAATGGACAACCAGGCAAGAAATGACATTGCACAAAAGGTCATTTTAGAGATTCTACATTCTGAACTATCCAATAAGACCAAGGGCATAATGGGACTTACCTAGCCAAGAGAACTACAAGAACTGCAATAGCAACAGTGAGTCCAAGAATGCCTATGAGTGTAGCTACGCCATTCAAACGAACCTGCGATTTGTTATTGTTAAACAACATTTTAATGGTGATCCATTGGATTAATCACATGGACAAGGGTATTAAAGTCAATACCTGTAAGGGAGTTTCTTCGCCATTATCTTCTGATATATTTGCCATCAACAACCCCCATTCTGTGTTAATCCCCACGCCAGTTACCTTAAAAACAAAGAAAGAAATAATCTTAACCCTCAACCTTACTTTTTGGTAAAATTTGCAGAAATTATAATTTTTAAGACTCAAATGCCAAAAAGATTGTTTATATTACCAACATTGTTCCAGCTCCATCTGCTACTTTACAACCTGCTGTTAAAAACGGAGCTTTTTGATCTTTACGAACCTACAACACAAATTCATGATTAAGAGTACTATAAATCTGGAATCTGAAATGCACAACACAAAAGGGTAAAAGTGTCTTACAATCTTGCTTTCCCCTGTCATGCTGGATTCATCGATTGCAAGGGAGTGTCCACTTATGAAAAGTCCATCTGCAGGAATCTGTTAATGAAACTGATATTTCAGTGACAGCGGCACATCCAGAAAAAATTGTCTGTAGAGGCGAAGTGTATTAAATTTATATCAAAACGACATTTATCCATCTGTTTTTCATACACTCAAACTCAATTCCAGATATACTTAGTAATTACAAAAATGCTAAGGAAGAACTCTTAGATACATTAAATTTTACTTCACACAAACTTAGTATCGTATATATATCTACCTGGTCACCTATCTTGAGAGGGATGACATCACCAACAACAATATCATAAATTGAAACCTTGTCCCTTCTTCCACCTCTGATAACCTGTAGCGCATTATTAGGTAAGATTGCATGAGTAAACAACTTCACACATTGTATCCCACAGTGAAGAACACTATGTTAATAATTTGATTGTGTGCACCTCCAAAGTTATGTTTCTCTTTTCTTCATTCAAACTCTGAAACTGGAGAGATTGTCGATAATCACTAGTAGCTAAATCAGAAAAAGAAAAAAACGCGTTAGATAAAGAAACAAAATACCGAAGTCTTACATTTTTCAGAAAAACAAATGTCATACCTGTAACAAAGATAACAAGGAAAACAGCGAAAGCTATGCTTGCACCGTCATACCATCCTTCTTGTGGTCCCTATAGAACAAAATCAGAAGTCAAAAGGTAATTAGAAACTCAAAATATATGAAATGTTAAACGTTCTTATTCATCTCACTAAGCACACAAAATAGTTTTACATTACATTATTACAGGTCCAAACTCGCTATTTTTCGTCTAAAATTACGCATATAGTATCCATTAAGGCATAGATTAAACCATTCTCCAATCACCTCTGTAGTAATGCCAAGTGCCAATGATGCTATAGCAGCTACGATTAAAATGATGAGGGTTAGATCTTGCACTGCTTCCCAAAGAAATTTCTGCAATATTGGGAGAGAAAGAAAAAGATAGAAATATCAAGAAACCAGTAACAATCATCCATAAATTAACAAACAATTTAATTTAATTCTACGCTTTTGGTAGGTTTCATCGGCAGTTAAAACACATACTTGAAAAGTTAAAAACAACTTGATCAAAAAAGAAAAAAAGAAAAAGTTAATACCAGAAAGCTCTGCCCTTTTTTAGTAGGATAAGTATTTGATCCAAAGGCTTTCCTCCTGCTTGATAATTCATCGTCATCACCAACAATACCAGTATCCAGCTTTGTTTTCAGCATTGCAGATATCCCTTTAACCTAGAGAAAATCGAAGCTACTCTTATTACTTACTATTACAGTGAGATATTCATGAAAACAATGACTAACTTACCCCTCCATATCGCGTTAGGGAAGAAGTATCTTGATCCCGGATAACAGATGTAAGTTGTTCAAGTCCAATTGCATAATCACCACCACCATTTGTACCAGGCGGAGGAGCAACAGGGGTAGTACCTAATACTAATTATTAACAAACAATAATATCATTAGAATGAAATCATGTTCAATTACAAATAACTGCAACATTGGGAAAGAAAGTAGATAGAGTAAACGATTACCAATTGCTTGCTGCCCAGCCAATTTGAAGAGCAATGCAGCCTGCAGTGGCAAAATAAAATACATACACACAAAAGACATGCAGTATTGTAAGCCGCTGTTAATTGACTGTCATAATTCAAGAAAAGAAATATATGATTATGTATTGAATTACTTACTCTTACGACTTGAGCATGTGCTCTGATCGTTCGTCTTCTTTCCTCTGTATCTTCATCCTTATTTAGGTCCAAAGTGTAGCGAAATCTACGTGAAGCATTAAGCACCAGTGCTGCTTGCTGATAAGTATAAAGAAAAAAATAAAAATAAAGAAGAAGATGATTATCTACAAACAATACAGACTACATTCATGGGCATGAACTTTGCTAAATTAACTGTTCAGATATAGAACTGGCAATTAATTATTAGTCTCAAAAAGCTAAATCATCAAGTCAAGATATAAACATGCATATATTGTTTTCTTGTGAGAGAGAGAACACGTCCTTCATTCTGTTAAACACACTAAGCCGGTTATTGCTGCTAGCTAGCTGCTGTCACCACATAACACACTTATATATATATATATATATATACACGACTCGTAACAAAATGACACAATACGCTTTTTGATACGTTGATTATGATGGATCTCATAACCATCAGTATGTCATCTATATATTATTAATGATGTAAAAATGTGTTTAGGACCGATCTGATTAATTGATGACAGTGGATTCCATAACAATCAGTATGTCATCTATTATTAATGGTGTAAAAATATATTAATGACCGACTGATTAAGATCGCCCCGGGGCGGTTTAGAGACAAAATACCTATATGTTTATTAATTTCACGCTTGCTTATTAAGTGATGTAATTGTTAAAAATATGCACTTGGCCAAAGGCAAAATTTCTTTCGCTCGTTTGAACACAAATTTTATCCTCGTCCAGGACCTGACTTGGTGATCCCTAACCAATAGGATAAAAGATAAGTTTAGAATTTATTATAAAATTAGTTCTCTAAAGTTTTCTATCGAATGAAAATACTAGACATGGTGGGTGGTCCTGTTTTGTGATCTTGAACCACCATAAAATTACTGTAGTTTGAATGTTATTTTTTTAAAGAAATGATACTTTGGTTAAATATACTTTAAATGAATACACCACAAACTTTCTGATGGGCAACTGTGTAAAAATCAATAACTAATCACATTATTTCAAACTATTATATGGTGTCCAATATTTGGTCTAATAAAGAATTTTATATTGATATTCTTAAGTTAATCATTTTTTTTTTTCCATTTTTTATATTCAGGTGATGTTGCTGGATGCCAAAATCTTAGCCTGAAAAAATTCAGGTTGAACTTGAACCTAAACCAAGTGATAATTATTTTTTATTTTTAATGAATTGATCCTGATGTAAGATTAATTCATTGTTATGACGTGAGTCTCACCGTCTATCACTTTGTTATTAATTTTAAGTATTCGACTGTTGCTGTAGCAATACCATTTTCATAAATATAGTATTTTAAAAGTGTATATTAATTTTTTTTTTTGTTTTTTTGAATAAGTGTATATTATCCACTCAAAAAAAAAAAGAATAAGTGTATATTAAATTTTATTACCCGATTCTTTAATTTTCAAACGTTTATAATGATAATTTTTAATAAAAGTACCTCCTACCCACAATTGTTATATCATAACACCACTATTGTATTACTGGAATTATAATGTTATTATGTAATGCGCATTGATACATATAAATCTATAATAATGTTTAATGCATATAATGATCATGATGTAACGCACTATTACGACACAAACATGTATTGCATGTGACACTACAACATACGCCAAAAAAATAATAATAATAATAATAACGATAGGTGCATAACGGTTTTGCCAAAACAAGTAACACAACGGTGCTATATATTATTGATCATAATATGTCTAAATTGATCATGATGTCCATAACACGATCAACGGTACATATCAACATTGTGCTATTCGTTGTAACACACATGTTGTGCCCGTATCATTATTTAAAAATAAAAAATAAAAACCATGAAGAAGGTGCTAAAACGTTTTGTAACCCACTCATCAACCGTTAAAAGTGAGAGGGCGACTCATTGTTATTCAACAATATCGACAACTCGAAAAAAATGTGACGGGTAGTGGTTTTATGGTCATCATTACATCACGTTGTATATATTATATCCAATAAAATGCCCACAATAAGAAGGATAAAAACGTCAATATACGGGATTTATATTTTCTGTTAATATGCACTTATGTTATTTATAATTTTATATTGGCCCCGACTCATTCAACAATATCGACAACTCGAAAAAAAAAAATGTGACGGATGATGCTAAAAACAAAAACGAAAAAAAAAAAAACAAACAAACAAACAAAACCAAACACACGTGTTTCTTACCCTCCAGCGTTTGAGGGAATCGAGGGAAGCTCTCTTGGTGTTATCGATGTCGAATGGATCGGATAACTCATCACGATCATGTCCAGACACCGAACCTCCTCCATCACCGGCGCCGGCGTCGTTCACGGTGCCAGCCTCCAAGTCTTCTTTAGACGATGAACCAACTTCCATTATCACCGGCAATGGCGCCGCCGCCGACGATGACGTTGAAGCTCCTTCGTTGTTGTGGTTGTTTCCGACCGCCATAACAACTCACGTAATAGAGAGAGAGAGAGAGAGAGATGGAGGGCGCTGCAGCCGGCCGCAACAAAAAATGAAGCTAGTTGCTGGCAGGCGCCTCTAAATGATTATGTACCTCAGTTAAATTAAGAGGGAAACAGAGAATTAATTTATTTTTAAAATTAAAAAAACTGAAGAAGATGAAAGAATGAAATGGAAATATATAATCAAAGTTCTTTTCGTTCAATAATCGCGCGAGAGAGCTAGAGCTAGAGCTTGAACAGAACTGTAAAATTAACAAGGATCAACAGGAAAAGTAAATTAAGGACGACGGGGAATGAAGATATAGAAATTTTGGAGTATATATATATATATATATGTTGAAAAATTTGTTTGGAAGATTTTGAAGAACAATGGAAGTTTTGTATGGTAAGTGCTTGAAAGAAATCCTTAATTGAAGAAGAAGAAGAAGAACAGCTAACAAAAGGTTGCCGGCAATTTCTAGGCATGCAGTGGAGATTGCATGGAGCTAGCTAGCTGTAAAACCCTGGCCAATGGCGGAACGGCTTTCTAGAGTTTAATTTGTCCGACAGCTCATTCAAACACTTCTCTGCGCCCAATTTTCATTCCTTTTTATTTTCTTTTCTTTCCTTCCCAATTTGACTATATATTTTTCTCGTTCGGAAACTCTAGTGCTAAGCCTTAAAAAAAAAAAAAAGAAAAAAAGAAAAAGAAAAAAGAGGAGGCTACTGTTTAGACGGACACAGGATCTCAGTTAATGGGGACAATAATTTTTTCAAAAATAAATAAAAATTTTGACTCAAGAACTGACTTTTATAAGTGTCAACCGGTGTAAATAAAAATCCGAAAACAAAATAGGATTTACTATATGAGTATATGGTATGGACATAACATTTGTGTTATAAGGAGTGTATAGAGAGAGAGAAAAATGCACTAAATATCAATGGCAATTGACAAATCCATAAAATTTTCGGGTTAATTAATTCATAATTTTTTTTTAGAGGAGGAGTCCAAGCTTATTGTTATAAGTAAAACTAAAATAAAAAATTCAGTGGGTCCATTGTTATACTTAAAAATTAGAAATTACCTATATAGGCTATAAGAAAAGACAACGGCGCTATTAGATGGAAAGTTTTTGGATGCATCCACCATATATCCATCATATGCACAAATCTTGATCGTGTCATCAATTGAATTCAAACCACATGACTAGATTTGTTTCTAGTTATTTTACCACAAGTGAAGACACTATCCAAAAACTTCTCTTATTAGATGGTGATACATCTTTATTGATCGACAATATGACAGTTTTATCTTTTTATATAATTATTAACAAAATTTCAAAAAAAAAAAAAAAATACTTGAAATAATACTATTACTGACACAACGAATCTCACAACCTATCGCTGACCGTAGAACCTCTGATAATCAGTGTAATAACATCTACATAAAGATCATTTTCATTGTCACATAATGAGTGATGTCATCGTTATGTATTAGGTTGTGACATTTATAATGTTGGAATGGTTACGGAGTATATAATTACTCTAAATGTTATACAAAGCAGCTATAGTTAGCCTCTTTACAAACAATATTGTTCAATCAGTTTGGTGGGGGTGGATACTCTGATGTACGTGTTTAACACGTGAAATTTTATGGTGGTCAATGACTATCAAAATCAATATTGAATTCAATGGTTAAAAATTAATACACATGATTACAATTACACATATCATAACACGTTTCATTGAGTTTGACGGTCATTAATCACCATAAAATTTTCCGTTTAAAACAAATTAAACACATCAGAATGCTCTCACACTCACACCAAACGGAGGAGGATAATTGAGGAATTTCAGATTAAAAAAAAAAAAAAAAAAAAGAAGAAGCAAACTCAGTGTTTACGATCGAGGTACAATACAAGATACAACAAGCTTGAACAGCAAGGGATCCAAATTCCAGTTTGGTGATACATAAAAACCTTCATTTCCTTTTTTTTAAAGAGATATATTGCAATGTACATAATTTAATGTAATATGACGTACGAGGCAAGAACGCCCATTATTTTAAGAAAATATGTGAAATATTCTTATAAGTTATAACTATAGGAGACGTTGAATAAGTCTATGCGTTGTTCTCTAATCATACATTTGTAATTATTATTTTCTTCCTTAAACCCTCCGATATATGAAACCAACTGTTTTCACTAATTCGAAATTCGATTCGGATCGTGCCTACAGAGTCCGACTCTTATTTAAAGGTTAAGGCATGACCAAGACATACGTCTGTAAATTAAACTACTACATCAAAACTAACTTTAATATAATAATAAACAAACTAAAAATAAGTGTCAGCACCGTCGTAAAAGAGGTGGCTGAGATTTGAGCAGGCTTTGGATTGCATTTGCCTTGCACATGGATGGGTTTGAGATCTCAGAATAATGTTAGGGAATGAATGATCTGACTTGAAAAGGTCAAAATAACAAGGAAGTGATCTCTTGTGATGAAACAATGATAAAAAAGATAAGTCTTACTCAATACAATGATGTCACATGAAGAAGATGTATGGTTTTCTGTGTTTATTTCTTGCCTTGTTGTCTAGTACACTTTTGTTTATATTTATAATAAATAATAAAAATGATCCCTCCAACTAGAAAGAAATATGTAGTGTATCTTTTTGATGGAGTCATTTTAATAAGTATATAAAATGAGTGTTGAAACTCTTTATGACAAATATATAATATAAAACACTAATAATGTGCCAAAACTTTTTATCCGATAAGATTTAAAAATAAAAATAAATAAAAATAAAAGTAATTGTAACTTGCAATATCTTTTCTTCCCTGAGGACCACATTGTCAATGTTATTGGCATTACTTTTTTTTTGTCAAATCTCGTTCATTATTTAGGTACATCACTCAATCAAAAGTTTTATTCTAACTATACATTTGTACACCATTGATCATGATAGAGCTCGTATCGATCCATTGATCACAACCATTGATCAATAGTCTTCAAGTGTGTACCCCGACATGAGGGCAAGAAGAACATAGGGGAATTTGGAGCAATTCAGAGAATACACAAGGGCAAGATAGTCAAAACAGCAAGGATCCCTTATAATATATATTGTATACAACATGGCACATTCCTATATGCCAATCTATATCCTTTTATAAGCAGTACAAATTCTTAAATAATAATCCAAAAATTTCTGGCCTCAATGAAAAAAAAATCCTTCAAAGTTTTTTTTAAGCCCTTTCAATAAGTGCAACAAAGCTTGTCAAGCACCACATAATAATGGTAATAAAACCAAATACTAACCTACTCCTATCTTACATGTACCTCCCCCCCCCTCCCCTACACACACCCCCCTAACATCCAGCAGTAAGTATCATTAGTGGGCTACGACTCGTATAAACTGAAAAATGATAGAGTCACTACATAAGTCCACTACGATCATCCACCACACACACACTGAATCATTCATGATGGTGGGACCACCTAAATGATACGAGCCATACTCGTTAATCAATGGTATATATACGTAGTTGATGATCGTTGTGGACTTATGTAATGACAGCTGTATCATTGCCGGTATAAATTCAAGTCTAAAGTCCATGGATAATTAACCTCAATCACAAACTACTAGAATGATTTAGTTGTTTTCAAACCGACCTTCTTTCCTTGCACGCGATCTAATCTCGGATTTCGACTGCCCTTCTGAGCCTCCAGATTTATCGGGTTGATCAAATCGAGTCTTGATTTTTATGGGGTGGGCTTCAGTATTAAAAACCCATTCATCCAATGGGATCACAGATGAAGGTGAGAACAGAAGATAAAGGTATTTGAGAGTCTCTGCCAGAAAGAAGCTTTGCATTACATTGTCTTTAACCCCAGTAGTAACCTGATAATTTATATACATACCATCAATCAACAAGTCAGCAGGATTAAATTAAACAAACAGTTGTAACTCACTTAATAACAAAACGGAATTAAGACACTTTCGGTCCCTTTTTGTTTCATGATTTTTGCACTTTTATCCAACAATGTTTCATCTTGGCACGTTTATACCCATCTAGGCTTTTTTTTTTTTTGACACTTTCTGTCCCAAGTGACACGTGTCAAACAAGTGTCGTTGAAGGTACAAGAAACTCAGATCTATAAAAACTCGGACTGAAAATGTAAATAAAAATGCATAGATGAGGGGGTAAAAGTTCCAAGATGAAACATTGGGGATACAAGTGCAAAAATCGTGAAACAAAAAAGACCAAAAATGTCTTTATCCCTAATAACAAAGACATTACTAGCAAGTACAAATCACAATATAGCTAAAGAAGTAGAAGAATGCAAGATTAAGCTACAAAATAATGGGATCTTCAAAAGAATGAATGATATTACCAGAAAAAGACCTTGAGTGAAAGTAGTGTTGGCATTAGAAACAGATAAAAGTTGAAAAAACAAACACTAAAAACCTAAATGAGATTGCAAATAATTGATTAGCATGACTTACATCCTTTAATCCCACGTATCCGGACTCTATACGAGAATTCTGTTCAAATGCTTCGAAGATGTTCCAGCCCCATTCCTGATATGTCTTGTTACCGGTTAAACGCCAGAGGTAAAAGAGTGATTCAACTGTTTCAGGCCTTAAAATATTCCAAGATGTTCCAACGCGCATATCCTACCATTGATTTAAGAAAAAGAAAGAAAAAAATAGGATGACAATGTTAAAATCTTCCTTTGAGGTAATTAGATAATGGCCAAAAAACATTGGGAACCGTTTAACCATCGTGATGGTAAACTTTAAGTCCTTTTACTTTCATTTTTAATAAACTGGCCCCTAATCAATTTTTCATTAAACACATTGACCCACATGTATACTATATTGGCAATTACGGTACTAAAATCCCATTATTTTATATCATTTTTTACCACATCAATGCGTAGCTCCTATTTGCAGGAGTTTAACACAATAAACAGCATAAAAAGTGGATTTCAAAATCCCTGTCCGAAATCAAACTTTGACCGCAATAAGATATCAACTCTGACCGTAAAAATGCCGATGATTTTGAAGACCGTTTTTACGTTGTTTGTTCTGTTGAACTTCTGGAAACAAGAGCTTACTAAATGGTGTGATAAAAGACATACCTTAGGGGCTAATACATACTATTTTTTACTGATCAGGGACCCATATATCAGCAGAAATATGATCAAGGATCGAACTGAGACAAAAATATTAGATGAGAGGCCAGTTTGTTAAAAAAATGTAGCCAAGGGGCCAAAAATTACCATCACGAGAGTTGAAGGGCACCCAATGTCTTTTGCCCTTAATAAATAACACAGCAAAAGATGCTTAGAATTCAATATGTAACCTGTCCTGGATGGAAATAATAATTCTCTCCCGCCAACTTTGTCGGTGTCACCTGGTAGAAGTTATAGCAGGTCCAAGCAAGCTGGCAAAGAAATCAGCATGTTTAGTCAATGTGGTATTCATGATCACCAAGGCACATATCAAGAAGAAAATTCAGAAATTTAGTCATAATTTCACTGAAAATGAATATTCTTGGGCCTAGATGTGATCATTTACAATTATGATTCTCCTCCATGATGACATATGTGAAAATGAATCACGAGCATTTAAGATGCTGGTCCTGAAATTGCCCTCAAAGCTAGTTTTTCTATTGCACAAATAATTTTATAAAGTATTCGACCTCGTTCAACAATAGCTACACATGCGAAGAAAACAATAAAAGTCGCAGTTAAAAGGAAAAATCAGGGACACATGCATGGAGTAATGACCAGATACACCAATTTACAAAGATTATATATACCTCTTCGGCCAATGATAAGATCTTTTGGGACTCGTCTGTACCAAAACCACTAGCCCCTAAAGCAAGCATTCCTGGAGCAAAACATGCTAATTCATCCATCTGCATGTTGTTTTAGATAAGTTCAAACATAATCATTTTTTAAAGAATGCTTAGAACAAACATAAAATATGTTATTCAGTAAATCACCTTGTCGTTCATAAAACTCCCAGTCTTCTCACAGAGATATGCGAACGACGAAGGAGTAGTTCTTCGAACCAAGCTTAAAAGACCTCCCATTGAAGTCTCCCACATTTCTCTGATTCAAGTTATTCGGGGTTTTAATTTTGAATTAATTATGAAAGAAAAGGGCTTGTTTCCAGCAGAGACAAATATGAGCAGCAAAGAACAAAGAATGTATTTCGGTATTTTCCATGGAAGAAGCCATTATAGTAATGGAGAAGAGTGTAGCAACAAGAGAATAAGAAGGCAAAAATAAGTAAAGATCATATGAAGACCCTTTTTGATGCCTCGATAATACTGTCAATCCCACGTCAAGAGAATTGCAATAGCCCAACGCCAATGCAATTGATACTTACATAAAATTCAAAAGGGACATGCATAACACCATTACACCACACATTTATATTTTCTACCTATCGCCTTTTTCTTGACCATGTTAGCATAGGGAATGAAATCATTTTCCTACCACGACCATGCATAAGGTAACTTAATACTCCCTCCGTCCCTTAAAAAGTGTCACTATCTGACTTGTCACACATATTAAGAAACCTAATAAATGTGTTGTGTTTTTCTACTATACGGGCATATACATGCCCTTAATTTAATGGTTCATTTTCTAAGGTGAAAGGATTACTGGAAATTAAGAGGAAAGATTTGGGGTATGTTTGAAAAAGGAGTAATAAATGATGTATTGATTTTGCAAAATGGCACTTATAATGGGACAAATCCTTTTTTTTATTTTAAAAAGGACTATTTTTTAGGGACGGATGTATGTGACTAATGCTGGACTGCCTCGATAATGTTTCAGCTCTGATCTCACTAATATACTTGCTATTGGATATTGTACATCCAGATCGAAATAACATGGACTTTTTTCCACATACAACTACTAAGAGAATGAAGAATATGTTCATAAACAATCAGGACAAGGCTGAGTGGCTGACCTGTAATGCTTAACTGCAGCTGTTTTGTTCCCTTGAATCCAGACCTTGAGTAAATATTCATAGAAACTGGGAAAGAAGAGTTTTTGACATCATTACATATGAACTTAATATGAAGAGAAAGGACACCCAATTTTAAATCTAAAAATAGAAAATATCTTCACATATATGCCACAAATACATGCTTGTGTACACGTCTGTCTAAGGATATTGTCCAAGAAATATAGAGCAATCGGTACCTATCTCCCATGGCACCAAAAGTTATAGCAGAACGCCAATTCGGTCCTCCATCAAGATTAATATAGATAGGCAGCAAACCGTCAGCGGGAAAGGTTTTATTAAGCTGTAAAATAACATTCTCCACCTGAAGATGAATCAAATAACAAATTACTGTCAAAGATAATTCTTATTACTCATCCAGAATAACTATAAATTCCACGTTCCATGTAATGCTGCAGATTTGACTACAGATAATCCAATATCAATAGCATGGGTTTATAATGCGTTCCAAAATCTCAGCTCCAGCAAGATCACGGAGTGAACCCAATTTTACCCTGACCTCCTCCCTCTTTTACTCTTTTTCCCGGATAAAAGAACCGTGTCAACATCAGTTACAGAGGTGAAAGGTTCACGGTTCCCCCCCAACCCTGTGAGTCTCATCCACTCTAGCATTGAACAATACTTGGAAACAAAGAACATATAACTACTGATTTTCTGGGCATTCATCGCAGCCTATGCTTTTAATTGGTCAAACTTAGGTCCAAATCAGACCCCATTCAGAATAAATCAGCAATAGGATCTCTTCAAATAATATTGGATTCCCCCTTCATGTCAAGATTTGATAACATCCCTAGAATATGAAGTGGAAGTACGAAATACCTTTCGTTGATACTTTGTGTCACCTGTCCTCTGGGAAAGAGCTATAAACTCTAGCTGCTCTGTGCCAGAATCCGCCAGAATACTATCACCCTACGAGCAAGTTATGTTATAGTCACATCTCATGTTAAACCTCAAGAGCAAGGAAAAAGACAGTGCAGCTTATGTAGCTAACTCAGCAGAGAAAGTAAAATATAATTTCAAAAAATAATTAAAATAAACTTAAACCAATAAAGCCTGCAAGTATTTTAAGCTAGAGAATTTGAATAGAAAAGAATTTCTTCATTGATTTTAAGAGATTAAAACAGGAAAATTATACAAGAGAGAAGTGACTCTTTAGGTTTCAGCTGCCTATCTTTAATACATACAAAACAGCTAGCAGCAGTAAAGCCCAACTACTCAAATAACAACACTTAAAAAGGTTAATACATAATCAACCTATGCTAGCTGTACACAGCCTGTGTACAGTGAGCATGGGCAACACAGCAGATAAAAAATATATAAATAACTAGACGGTTTGCCTTCAAGTAAAGCCTTATCAGCAAGCTTAACAAATTACCCCTGTCCACCCAGGATTATGCGGATTTCCACGAGCCAAGTTGATTATGTTATAAGGGATGCCTGAAGGAGTATTCCATGCAGGGAGTAGCCTATCGCCAATATCTTTAGCCTTTTCCAAGAAAACTTCATCACCAGACAGATCATATGCACTAAGAAGTCCACCAACGACTCTACAATATTGAAGAGACACATAAGCAATCAATGAAAGAAAAAGATAAATAAACCACATACTAAACCACTTGAAACAACCTTATAGTGGTCTCAAATACACTAGCATCGTAGTCTTTGTCAAAATTCAAATCTTTAGCCACCCACCTGTAAAATGTAATGTCTCAAAATCAGTCAAGCCCTAGGAATTAAACAAACCTCTTCAATACTTGCACAAAACTGACGAGCAATCACACAGCAATCAAATGCATAAACCTTCCTAAGTTAGTCGTTTGACCTTTGCAATCCCTGAGCGTTTTTTTTCCTTTTCCAAGATGGTAAGGCTTCAAAATTTCATAGAATATTATTCTGCACAAAAGGAGGCTGTGTGCCTAGAAAGCAGGTGGTGCGATGCTCTTCACCACATGGTGGATGAATCAGTTTCAGCAGAAAATTTAGTGTGACTCCCGATTTCTATTGCAGTCTACTACCTACGGAGAGAAAGTAATAGCAGGCTGTACACTCATATAAGCTAGGGTCCCAGCAGCTAGCCAAGGAGATCGTGAATTGATTAAGAATGTGTTTCAATAGCCAGAGAGGTGTACAAAAGTCAAAGTTGAATTGGGAGTTATGTGTAAACTGCAGTTTAGATCAAAGAACTCTCAGTAGGAAGTAGATACCGGTCAATTTTATGCCTTTTTGTACTTAGTAGCTTGCGTACACAAACAATGTGTAGTCTCTACAGTCTGTCCTAAAGAAATTTTCCTGCTTTTACAATCCTTACAATCTACAAATAGAAGGAAATAACAAAATAATCTCATTTAACAACGATCAAAAATAAAGAATTACTTCAGACAGCAACTTCAACAAGTAAAAAACTCAATAAGCCCAGTAAAGAGAAATTGGTGTAGCTTATTCCAAATAACACAAAGAAAGAGGAAAAAAATCAGAATTGCTTTTGAGAAAATTAAACTCACTCTCTAGCTTTTTTAAATTGTTCATCCAGCCCCATTATATATAATGTATCTAGAGAATCTATTAGAGTTGCTCCAAGGCCGCCAAAGCTGTCAGCCCAGTTCTTCGTTTGTGGCTGATATAACATGAAAAGGGTAAGTATGAGGATATAAATGTAAGCACAATGTCTTCACTCATTTTTTCTGTTAGTCTATACATACATAGACACGCATACATGTATAAATTACTATTCCAAACAGCTGAAACATTTATGTGATATGTTAATATATCATGGTATCGCAGTATGTGGTGATCAGATTAATCATTACTCCTGTCCTCCTATTAATTAAGAAAGAAAAACTTTAATTACTGGTTGAACTTGGTCTTCAACCCACAAAAACGTTATTTGGCACCAAATTAAACAGACATGTACTTAAGATATATATAAGTAAAGCACCTGAAGCTCATCATGGCCCCAAGCATAATTTTCATACGAGCTCCATGCATGAATCATGGCATTTTTCACCTTTTCCCTTCGGTAAATTGAAACAGAGTCAGAATTGTCTGAGACATCCCCCTTTTCATCTGTTTCTTTGCCCTTAAGGTTCACTTTTTCACTAAAGGAGCCTCCATCGCTCTTTATTTCTTCAAGCTGCATATTCCCATCAATGTTTTATGAACATTTTTTCACCAAATGAAAATTAGATGAGAAAGGATCTCTCATGGGTACAATAAATTTACTCATTTGGTGGAAAGAAATGATACAGAACCTCATCAGCTGTAATAGTAGATATATTGTAATGACGTTGGTTACCCTAAAAGTTATCTATGGTAAATTAATATTGTATTAGCACAAAACTTTATCATGAATAAAATGAATTTTCTTATTTTAATATAAGAAATTCATAGGACATTAGGCCTAAATGGACCCGTCCTTCCTCGACTCCGTAGAGACGGGGATGCTTTCCATGTATCCGACTTCCCTGCTCTAAAAAAACTTCTTCAAAAAAACACCAATTAAAGATTATATTATCGGCCTACAAATAAAAAACCAAAAAAATGGTAAACGCCAACTCATTTTACTTAAATGTACTTAAGTAGGCAATTTGTGTCAGGAACACATTATGCTTCTCTTTACAATCTGTTATATTTGCCCCAAACAATGCTCCAATCTATCTCAAATGCAACTGGTCCTCAATTTGTAAGCTAAGCCAATTCAGTTCCCAATCTTAACCCGTAATGTATACAATAGAACTTAGAGCAATAATCCCCTAGTTGAACGGGTAATCTATTTATAGCTTTCATCCAAATTGAGATTCAATAAAAGTTGAGCACAAGGTCATGAAAGCACGGACTAGACTAAACTTGAGGAGAGAAAAGTGGTGAATTATAAATTTTGCTCACATTTTTATTTCATTTTATCACGTGAAGCAAACAAAGATAGTTACATGTATGAACTTTGACATTTGATTGTGGCATGGTCTATGATAAAGGAGTGATGCTTTGGGGGAAAATGTTAAAGATCAAATGCAATTAAGTAAAAGGAAAGGTTAGGAAGTCAAAGTGATAGTTTAAGTATTAGGCCTAAAAAGTGGAACCCATGTAGCATTGAGCTATTCAAGTAACGTCAAACAACAGTTTGGAAAAACTCACATAGACTCATGTATAGTTCATATTAAGGCAAAGGGAGAGTGGATGACGACAATTACTCATAACAAACAATGAGCTCAGTAAATCCATACAAAAACTTTAACACATCAATGCAACACCTTGGGAAGCGCCTGAATCATTTTGGGGGAGGGGGTGGTTAGAAAAGAAACAAATCAACAAGGAGATGAAAGAAAATTGCTAACCAAATTTTGCAACCGCCTAACTTCATCATTTAACTTGGAGACCGCATCCTGCAAGCATGTGATAGGATGATAAGAATGCTTGAACAAAAGAAAGACATAAAAACAACTAACACTGATAAATACTGCCTGATAGCCAATGACAATTCTGAAATCTAGTATTTCTATATTAAGAGCTACTACCTCCGTCCCAAAATTTAAGTCCATTTGAGGTTTTTTACACAGATTAAGAAAGTTGGTTAAATTGGTTGTGTGTCATTAATTTTGATGAAAAGACTAAAATGACCTTTGACCGTTATTAATGTAAAGTAATGAAAAGTGGGTGAGTATATAATAAATGAAGGGTAAAAGGAGAAAAATGTAATAAATGATTCATTGGTTATCTAAACGGATTTACATTTTGGGACAAATCCAAAATGCTAAACGGACTTATATTTTGGGACGGAGGTAGTACTATATTAGCAATATGACACCTACTTTCCTGTTTTTCCTGTTGTAGAAACACTTATCAGTTAAACCGTGGAGTAGTATCACGAGGCAGATTTTTTCTAAGAGCTGATTAGTGTAAAATGCAATATGTTACATCAAAGCATGCGGTCACAGCCCCACAGCCATTAACCAACTTAGGCTTCAGCATTAAGAGTGGAACAAACATCACGTATGAAGCAATCACTCCAAGAAGTCAAAAGACGGATGAGTTTGTATAATCCAATTGAAGCATAGAAATTGTATATGATCCAGTAACAAATACAATAGGCAGATAGAAGCACACTCGGACTCGCTTTTTCTCCATGTACCATAACTGTCGATTTTTTGCCTATTTGTTCGAATGTTCTCAATCCCAAGATGCACAGAGGCACAAACAACAAAAGAAAGCTGTATCTGGAAGTTGTTCGCTCATGGACAAATTCAGCAGCACATGCACTTCCCTCACCAAATAAGAATGGGCAGCAAGATTGTTTTATCTCGAACAGAACATGGAAAACCAATTTCTATAATCTTGATACACGTCTATACACACAAACTTTCCAATTTCTATTTCAGCAATCCAGCGATCCATGTGCTTGAAGCTTATATGTGGGGACTAGTCAGAATATATGGTGAATGGTACTGTCATTTGCGACCAACTCATTTACCACAAACTGTAACCCAAGATCACTTAATTTCATCAAGAGTCACTGATCATCACCATCGAATTCCGCATTCTCTCTATCCCATGGTCTGTAAATTTCTAAAAGACGATAGAACAAAATCCAAGTGACAGATGCTTAGAGCAAAAATTGAAAGCACCGGCATACGAACACCCTCATTGCCAGATTCCCTACTTGCACAGGCAAACTGAACATCCTCATATGTACATCAACCAGAACCATTTTTATCAGAAAGATAAAAGCGCCATCTTTCATTCCCAGTTTGGAAATCATAAAGAACTAGCTAGCATAAAAGAGTCTTTTATGAATACTTAAGTTGATCTCTCATTCGCAAACAGAGTTTTTGGGCAACACGACATCAGCTTCCATAAATGGAGTAAAAATGTGAAATTTAACCATGATAGGCAAGAAAAGAAAGCAATCATTGCTGAACGTTATGAAAACTAGAGATTTGAGCTGCAAAAGGATCAAATTACATACCTGATGATCACGTAGAAGAGTCTGTCGATCCCAAACCAATAAAGAAGCACAGAAAAAGAACAAAAACAACAACGACAGACGTTTGGGTCGTTTCAGGTAATACGCTGGATTTAAGTATCTAAAACGATTGGACGAAGATGACGATCTGCTTCTAGCCATCGTTTTGCGATCAGATTTGCTCCATTAACGTTAAAAGGTAGAAAAATCAAAATCTGAATGAAATTGATGTATCTCTGGTTTACACATGTACATTAATTAAGCCAGGGAAAGAGCCAACAAATGGCGTATAGGGGGACAGCTAATTGTATGATCTTGGTGTTATGGAAGAAGAACGGCAACTAACGGACCAATATCCTTCATTTACCGGCGCCGGCAACGGCGATGGCGATGGCGATGGCGATGACTGGTGGGAGAACAGAATCTAGTGGCAACACCGTTGATGTATCTCCATTCCAGTAATATATGGAGTCAGGATTCTGTATTATCGTTTTTTCTTTATCCAATAGTAATTATTCCATCTCTTCCGATTTGTTTGGGATTTTTTTTTTTTTTTTTAAACTAAAAATCATCTATTAAATTGTCTAATTATTAAAAACAGGGTTAATTTATAATTACAACCTGTTCATATTGTTTTTTTATTTTTTAATAATAAATGCTTATATGTGAGGATTTTAGACATTTAAGAATAAATTTTATGAGAAATTAGGGATAAGGACAATAATCTTAATATTATTAAGAACAAGACAACTACATATTTTTATAGGAAAATGACAACTGCGTAATTTTATATAGTGAGAAGAATGACAATGTGAATCCCAAAATCAGTGAATCTCCCTAGTGAATCCCAAATCGAATGAACTTTGATAGTGAATTTTGACAATGAATCCTTAAAATCGATGAATCCGACAATAAACTTTGAAAATTAGTGAATTTAAACAGTGAATTTAAAGAAATAATTTAAATGATGAATTTTGAACACAAGTGAATTTCGATAGTGGATAAATAGTTTTGTCATTTATCAAAAGTTTCAAAAATCATCATTCTACTTTCGATTGATGAAATATTTTTGTCATTCCTCTCATTCCCCTAAATTTTAGAGGGAAGGCTTAGAAGACAAAAAAAATGATAAATGGGTCAGGAAGGACAAATTTCAAAATTAGAGATTAGTAAGACAAATTGCTAATATAGTGACAAAAATGCTTCTTTATAATTTTAATAAGAATAACGGCTAAGGAAGAAGTAGAATAACCCATAAAATGTCAGTAACATCCAATGAAAAATAAATAAATTAAAACAAAAATAGTAATAGCATATCGAAAAAATCGTAACACCCAATGAAAAGTAAGAATAATCCTAAAACAAGTAATGAATATCTTAAAAACAAATAATAATAAACAGTAAAATATAGTAATGGCCAATAAACAAGTCATGTATAATCCCGTAAAAATGTCGTAACATCCTAAAAAAGTAATGTGAACGGACAATCAAGAAACAATACGGCCATCACGTCCACCACCATCACGTCCGGCCACCACTAAAAAATAATCGTCCGCCACCATCAATGACCCGGCCATTAGCAATAATCGCCCCTCTTTTTTTTTTTCCGTTTAAAAGAAGGTCGGACCTTTCGATCATGCACTTCAATCGACACAATGGGCAATAGAATCGGCGTAAATCCGATCTAGAATCGTAAATCATGGCCACCATCGAATCCGCCTTCGGAAAGAAAACCTCCCAAAATCGCGCAGCATTGAATACCAAATGTACAAATGACCTTGTGAATTCAAGCGTTCTTTGGAATTTGAAATTTGATTGAATCAAAGAACGAATCGGTTTAAAAGGAGCAACTTTCCATCTTCGAGCCTTCCAATTTCAAGATACGAAAGTGGTTGCTGAGGTTTCTGAACGATGATGCCTATTTTTTTATAGAGGGGTGGAGGCGGCTAGGGGTTTGTCTGCAACTTCCGGCGGCCATGAATTTTCCGGCGGCCATGAATTTTCTGAACCATGCGGCTAGGGGTTTGTTGCAGGTTGTTTTGTTTTTTTAGAAGGAAGGTTTTTATTTATAAATATATAGGAAAAGGGTGTTTTTGGAAAGTCACATAGTTTTGTCATTTCTAATTGAAGAATGCCTCAGATCTTGATTTCTTTATTATTTTGTCCTTCCGACAAAAACCTATAAATTTTAATTCTAAATATTAGTTATGGACTTATTATGGGACATCCATATATAGAATAAGTCTCAAACAAATTAGCCCGGAGTATTATTTTTTGCCTCAATATGTTATGTAATACCTCCCTCTTATAAAAAAAAATACATCATTTAATGCATTTTTTCAAACATACTCCTATCATAACATTTAATTTTCATATAGTGTATATATATATATATATATATATATATATATATATATATATATATATATATATATCCATAATTACTTAAAATACAACACATTAATTAATTTCTTAATCTAAATGAGTTGTCAATGGTCCAGTCAACTTCTTAGACCGTCGTCATCGCTTGGTCCAAAAGAGCTAACCCGAATTTACAAGACCTTTTAAGGTTCCGTTTGTTTTGGCCGGAGTTTTTTAGGGAGTTTTTTTTACATCACATCACCAATCATTTCTTACAATTCTCTCACCAATCAAATCTTCAACTACAAATAAAAAAATATTAAATCATCTCTCATCATTTCACTTTATCAATATTATTATCCTTTTTATCATTATTTTATTTATTATTCTACTTTATTTCACCAATCATTTCATAATCTACACCAATCATTATTCTACTTTATTTTACCCCATAAACTTTCAAATCATTACTTTAATCACTTTATCTAAAAAAACTCTAAAAAAAACTCCAACCCAAAACAAACGCAACATTTATATCTCACACTTTTATGAGAATGATTATTATTTTACTTTACCGATGCGGGACTTTACATTCTCCTCTCTCGCCAAGACTTAGACAGGACTTGTCTCAGTCTCGCCTCCATTAGAGAATTCTAGAGGTGTCCATCACCGTCTCTCACAGTGTGGTACTCAGGTCAATCTGATACTCAGCTCTGATATCAATCTATTTATATGCGTAATTTTTCGGATAAGAACTCGGTATCCGGGACAGGAACGTCACAAAAGTTTATTTTGGAGGAATAGTGACGGGGGATAGTAAGATCCACCGAAAATCATGACCCCATTGTTGTAAACCAAAATCAAAAGGAGGGCTGGGGTTGGAAGCCGATAATGTCTAGTCCATGCCCCTTTAATTATGTTAGAATTGTTGAAGACAAACTTATTTGACACTACAATAATAATGGTATCTACTCTGTAAAATCTTGTTACCGTCTAGCTCCAAACCTTAAACGCAAGCTGCTTACAACTTTATTGCGCCCCCTTCACAACCTTATAAGAAAATATGGAAATCCTTATAGGGACCGAAAGTCCAGCCAAGAATAGTCCATTTCCGCCGGACGTTGTGGCCTCAAATGCACGACAACCGAATGTTTCGAACAGTAGAACGAAATGGGAATCACCACCGACCTCAATGGCAAGATTCAAGATTCAACGTTGATGCGGTCACAAATGATAGAGGCGTAGCTGTCGAAGGTTTTTTGCGTGACAACGTGGGAAATATTCTTGGCTTTTTTTCGTACAAATTGGGAGGAAAATATACGGTAGCAGTGGGATAGGCTCTTGCTATATACCATGTTGTCATTTTCGCTATATCTTGCGGCTTTAACGTCGTTTTTTTTAAGGAGAATCACAAATAATTTATGGAAAATTAGGGATAAGGACACAATCTGGAATATTTTTAAGTAATATGACAACTACATATTTTTATAGGAGAAGGACAATCGCATAATTTTTATAAATGGAAGGACACAAATGAATCCTTTTAAAATCGGTGAATCTTCCTAGTGAATCCCAAAATCGATTGAATTTCGACAATGAATTTTGACAGATGAATCCCAAAATCAGTGAATCTCGACAATGAATTTTGAAAATTAGTGAATTTTGACAGTGAATTTCGGCATGAATTTAAACAAATGAATTTGAAACACAAGTGAATTTCGACGAATAATAAATAGTTTTGTCTTTATGCAAGCTTTCAAAAACTGTCCTTCTACTCAATTGATGAAATATTTTTGTCCTTCTCCCTCGTTTCCCCAATAATTTACCATAAGTTGATTTTGAGATCTTCTGATTTTTCCTATGCGGGAAGTGTAATTCAGACCTTTCTAAATATGTTAGCTTGTTTTTCGAATTCTAGTTTCTCTTTCGTCAAGAGATAAGAGTAATACACCAGCTCATCTATTAGCAAAATAAGGTTTAGCATTGGTTGGCCAAAAACTTTGGGGCAGGCAGTAGGCCGACTTCTCATTTATATAATGATAGCTAGCTCTTTCGATATATAACCAGTAATAAAATTCGTTTATATATTCTTTAGAAAAGAAAATTTCTGATGATCCATGTTTTTTAACTTGGTTTTTTTATATTTTAAGATTCGATTTTTTTTTTAAAAGTCGATTCGGTGTGGTTTATCAATATGGTACCTCTAATCCAAGGGGAAATTGAAAACCAGTGGCCTCACATCTTGTTTCACTTTTGAATTGAACAAAAGACGTCGAACCGCCCATGCTCTCCGATCTCTTCTTTAACTATAACTACAAAAAAAAAAATGCCCAATGTATGTATGTGTATATTTGTATGCAGTGATGCTACTGCCCGAAAAACTTGTATTTATTACAAACGGGACAACGGTCTTCCGAGCAAAAAGGCCCATCACCAAAGATATAGCAAGGAATGTCGAGTTCTTCACACAGAAAAAGGTCCGGAAAAAATTGGAGATGCAGATTTAATTAGTACTGGTATGAAGATTACCAAATTAACAACTGTGTGAAGAACTCGACACAGTTGTTAATTTGGTAATCTTCATAGCTTTGGCTTTCCCAGTCCCAGCATAAATTGGCGAGAAATCACAAACATGGAAGACGACCATTGCATTAATATTGGCGAAAACTCCAATCACCACCACAAATGCAAAGCTCCTTCATTATATAGTTAGTGAAAGTTTACACTAACTAATTATTAAAGAATTCAAGAACCGGTCGGTGCATGGATACCATTAAAATGAAAATGATTGACAGATTTATCATCGATTCATTTTCTTTCAGAGTTGTCTGTAATGGCCGTCCCATTAGCATGTTATTTGCGCTAAACAAACTCAAGAAAATTTAAGACCCTTACTGTGAAATGAAGAATCGATTTATTTCATTCAGCGTTTTCTGTGATTCTTAGCATTTTGACATTCTTAATGATACATACAAAATAAATTTGTGAGGTGGTGAAAAACTTTGAACAAATAGTCCATAGGGAAAATGATTCGATTACTCATCATTTTTACAAGGGGCATAATCTATATTATACGTAGAGAAATGATAGAATTATATGGCGATTCAAGTATAAGATCCTAAACTTCAATTTATTTTACCACAGACTTATTATTCAATGTGCATCATGCTAAATCCAATCCTCCGGTGCATAATTCTAAACCACTGATTAGTATGGTCGCATAACGAACATTTTGGGATTTTTTGTGATGTTAATTTAAAATAAAAAAAATAAATAAATTGATCAATAACATATATCACTTAATTCGTTAATTAATACAAGACAATATTGTCTTTCTAGACACTGTTATTAACAATCTCTCGTTTACCTTCAAAGGCACTTTACATTGTTTTATAGCACACTATATACCATTACAACATTCTCCACTTGATCTACATCATGTGTGACATGTCTCTATATCTCATACTCTCCAAGTACCGATCAAACACATTTGCCGCCAACATATTGGTGAAAGGATCAACTAGGTTGGTGGTTGGGGCTATCTTGAAAACCAATATCTGTCACCTATACACGATATCCTTGATCAGATGATACTCTCTCAAATAGGTTTCATTGAATTAGCCACAACACTAAAATGCTATCATAATAAAGTGTGATGGACTTATCCAAATATTGAACAACTTTTAACCTAAAGGGAACTTTTGAGTGATAATGCTTCTTTGGTAGCTACAGAAGCCGCAACATATTTGGCCTCCAAGGTCAAATTAACGATACAAGATTGCTTAATATTGGCCTGAAAATCCACTTTCGATCATCATGCATTGAGTCGACTCTATGAAAGTCGAATGTATAACCGACATTCGACTTCTTGTACTGTCGAACGTGGATCGACACTTAAAAGGTTGAATGTTGACTATACATTCAATTTTCACATGGTCAATTCTACTGTAATACACAAATAGCATGATAGCCGATAGACTCATGATGGTAAGTAAAAAGCCAAAAATATATAGGGGCAAAGGGGTAGACATTAAAATCTAATTTTAATACCAATTACCCATTATTATTATTATTATTTAAAAAAGGTTAAAGGTTGTGAAGGACAATTTCAATCTAAAATGGTTGATAAGGGCGATTCTATTACACGCTACATTACATTTTGTCATTCTCAACCATTTTTAGATCTTATTTTGTCTTTTACTCCTACTTCATTTAAAAACAATATACTATAATCATATGCTAGGTTCTGATGCAAGTGTTCTAAAGTATCTGATGCAAGTGTTCTTATGGTGTAAAAAAAATATGTCGATCATATGGCATATTCAAGGTGTATTTTATTCAATGGACATCAACATATTACATGTTATAGTTATAACACGTGTATACTTATCGCGAAAATTAAAGAAGATAATAACAATGAAGATAAAAGAGCGCATCTTTCATTCATTCTCCAACTCATGTAATAGTTGGGTTTAAATATATTACAAAATAAAATTGATATACGTAACATGTATCATGTGTCTAGAAGGACCCACATAAAAGCTTGTATGAAACACGTAGAAAATTGATAGTTTGGTGAGAGAGAAAGCCTCAACCTGATGTTCAGCACATAAGTTCATTACGATCGGTATATTGATGATCGTATGACCTATGGAATGTCGTGATCATAGATTTGAGCACATATAAAAGCTCGAATGACCCGCATAAAATAGTTTGGTTAGAGAGAAGAGCCTCATATTGACAATCAATGTATGACTTGATTATGATTCCACAAGAAAGGTCTTGCGGCTCAAAAATTCCATAAGAAAGGTGTTGACCCATCTTGGCAAGGTGGTCAACCACTCTATTAGCTTCTCTTTGCTCGAAAACATTACAAACTTCCCAATCCAGCTCCATCATTCAATGATATTATGAATGATCATCACCAAGTTGTCATTCATTCCTGCTTCTACCTCGGATGGCCAGCACAACAACAAGGGAATTCGATTCCACCACCAGTTGGTTGATAGTTAGACTTCTAGCGAATCTTGAGAGCCTCTCAAATCAACTAGGCATGACAAGCTAGAGGATGATATAGTCAATAATGCACACACACTCTGATCAACCTGTCAATGATATCTAACCAATAAAGCTACCGACGTTTTTAAACATCCTCACACGGTTCTCCATCAAGCTTTTATTTCATATCCACTCTCTTAATGGGGTCCAAGCCTCGTCATACTACATTCGTTCTTAATCAAGAGTCCAAAAAGAATTTGAAGAGTGATGTGTAATTTTTCCCACATTCACGTTCGGACCTGAACCCAAAACATCCGATTCCTGAGCTTTCAAGAATAACTGACTTGGCGTAGAGAGATTTTATGGTGCACTGTTGTAGGAAGGTTATCATCAAGTGGCATACATTAGCCTCCTCTCATTTTTACTCTCTTTCACATAATACACTTTTATCGTGTATTGTGAGAGGTTAGAAATGAGTGGTTGTAATGTATGCCACTTCAGAAACCTTCCTACAACTGGCCAGATTTTAAAATTTCACCTTGAGCATTGCCTTATTGGCATTTTGACAAATTTCTCAGAATTAGAATATATATAGATATTTATTCGCCTTCTATTGACACTACGAATTTTCAATTACTTCCGGCAAAGACACTAAGAATCAAATCGCATTATGTCGACGCGTTTCTTTTCGATAATAACATCAATGGACTGACATTTGTCGATAATGACGATAACTATAACGCCGCCGCCACCGACATTATCAAAACCAACGCCAACGCCACGACGTTATTGAATGGAACCCAGTTCCACTGACAATGTTTGGTCAAAAATAATATGGTGACTTAAGTAAATTTTTTGATGTCGGCAATAGTTTTATGGTGATAATAGAATCTGACAATATTTACATATTTTTTTTTTCTTTTTCTGAGGGATGCATATTGTTTTTTAAGAATATACAGCTCATCATTAGTAATTATTTTTTGATTAGAAACACACGCATACCGAGGCAGCGGAGCAGCGTAATCTACACACCACCGACGGTTGTCGGAAGCTGATTTCCATGGAGAATGCTCTAATGATATTGTTAACAGGCAGAAATTGACATTGATAATGTTAGTATGGGAAGGGGAACAGCAGGAGGAAGCACCAAAACCACCACAACCACCGCCAAGTTGGTGTTGCTCTGTGTAGGCCTATTGGGTTTTGCTCTCATTGCCGATCTTTTCTGGGTGTCTTCCAAATCTTCCTTATCCTATCAATTGTTCCGATCTTCTTCGTCAACTTTCCGTACTTTTGATCCTTCATCGGAATCACACCACAATAAAACCCTCACTGTATGTTTTTCTGTTCGTTTTTTTACTGTAATTTTTTTTTTTTTTTTTTTTAGTTTGACGATTTGCTGTGATGATTTTGCTTTGATTTGGCAATTGGCAGAGTAAAGATGGTCGGGTACTATCCGCAACGTATGCTGATTTGCCTGCTCCGGAATTAGAATGGGAGAAAATGGCTGCTGCTCCGGTGGCTCGCCTAGATGGTGCTGCTATACAGATAAAGGATCTTCTTTTTGTATTTGCTGGATATGGAACCATTGACTATGTTAGAACCCTCCACATAATGAAATTCAGCTACCATTTTCTTTCTTTTTTCGATCTCAGTGGCTGATTGGAACCTCAGGATTCCTTTGAGGCTCATCTAGCTGTGGTGCATTGCAGATTTGTCCATTTATTTTTTGGCCAAACTAAATTTCCTTGGTTGTTTCTGCTATAGGTGCATTCTCACGTGGATATATATAACTTCACGGACAATACTTGGGGAGGACGATTTGATATGCCAAAAGAAATGGCTCATTCCCACTTAGGAATGGTGACTGATGGGAGGTACATCTATGTTGTAACTGGACAATATGGGCCACAGTGTAGAGGGCCTACTGCTCGCACGTTTGTGCTTGACACTCACACAAAGCAATGGGCTGATTTTCCTCCATTACCAGTTCCTAGGTATAGATTGTTGAATCCATAATTCTAGCTTCAAATACTAGGAGTTAATATTGTTTTGTTGTCATATGATTAACTTATAAAGATTCCTCCTTTCCTGATGCTGGTGCTTTTCCATCTACGGCATTTTATTTTGTGTATTTGTGTTTTTGCTAACTGATCTCCATGGGCTGCCTCCTTTCCAAGTTTTTCATTTGTAAAAAGTGGAGGTCTTGTCTTTTTGTTTGGTTTACATGCAATTATGTGGGTACTTCAAATTCAATAGACTCATGGGATGCCACCTTTCCAAGTTTTTCATTTTATCTTCGTTGTTATCGGGTCAATGCAAATTAGTGGGAAAAAAAACACTATTTAAGCAGAAATGTGTCACCTTGATCTCAGATATGCACCTGCCACTCAACTCTGGAGAGGAAGACTTCATGTCATGGGAGGCAGCAAAGAGAATCGTCACACACCTGGAGTAGAACACTGGAGTATTGCTGTAAAAGATGGAAAAGCATTGGAGGAGGAGTGGCGGACTGAGATACCCATCCCCCGTGGTGGACCTCACAGGTATTTTTTCTTGTGAAACTGAGATTTGTTATCCCTGTGTGTCTAGTATACAGAAAGTTCCAGATGGTAAAAATACAGTGGAGAAATGGAAAGTGATGTTCTATTAATAATTGTTCTAACATGGTCTTTATTTGCATCAGGAGGTTAATAGTGTAGGCCCTTTCTCTTCTCTGGTGGTAAACTATATGAATTTTCTTAAAATTCTTTTAGTTGAATATTTCTTAGATTGAAATCATTCAAATATCGAAAAGAACTACAATTTCTAAATGTACTAATTTCTTGAAGTCAGGGCGGACAATGAATACATATGATTGTGGAGTTTTTCTATGATCCTGGAAGAACCATTGGAGTTAACCTCTTAGGGTTTTGATTTATGAAATAATCCTTCTAATACCAAACCACACTTTTTACTCATGACTAAATGACAAGAAGGTTGTACTTGAGAAAATCTATCTGTTTTAAGATGAGATTTCTTATTTGTTTATTGTTTTTATCAAGTGGTGTGAGTTGGTGTGCATGTCTGAAATTTAGACAGTTCTTTGAGGTAAGTGGATTTGCGTATTAGCGTGCTTGATATTTTGGGAAGATGAAGTTGCGTTTGTGTATAATTAGTACAACTTCGTCAATTGTGGTATTTTGTTTGAGCCTTGAGGACTCAATGTAGAATGTATAGCCTGAACTGTCACCTTTTTTGCAGGGCTTGTGTTGTTTATAATGATCAATTGTATGTCATTGGTGGCCAAGAAGGCGATTTTCAGGCAAAACCCGGATCGCCTATCTTCAAATGCTCCCGTAGAAATGAGGTAGTCTGTTCTTCATTCTCACATTGATGCGTATGTAATGCTGTATTCCATATTACTACATAGCGAAATGAGGATTCTCTAATACGTTGTTTAATCCTTGTAGGTTGTGTATGGCGATGTTTACATGCTGGATGATGATATGAAATGGAAGGTCTTACCGCCTATGCCAAAGCCAGATTCTCACATAGAGTTTGCATGGCAAATTGTCAATAATTCTATCGTCATAGTCGGAGGCACAACAGAGAAGCACCCGAATACGAAAAAGATGACACTTGTCGGAGAAATCTTCCAGTTTCAGCCGGATTCACTGGTATCTGCATTCTTATAATCCTCATACATTATTTACCCCCTTTTGATTTTGCTGCAACTTGATTGTATTCTACTTGTTGTCCTGTATACTAAATCTTTCTATTTCTCTCCCGTTGGTATTAAAAAAATGAAAGAAATGGACAGTTGTCGGAAAACTTCCATTCAGAGTAAAAACAACGCTTGTCGGGTTTTGGAATGGATGGTTGTATTTCACGTCAGGGCAACGAGACAAAGGACCGAGTGATCCAGCACCAAGGAAGGTCATTGGGGAGTTATGGAGGACATGGTTGCATTTATGAGTTATTGTAATTCTTTATATTCTTTTGTATACCAACTTGTAAAACTTGATCCTGCATGCATTTATGTAGGGTTTTTTTTTTCCACACATTTTTAACGAGTTTTTGGTGTTAGTACTAAGATGTAAAACAATTGGGTAACATATTGAATGATAGTTGATGGCACAATGAACAGCGTACAATTTATATTCTGTTTGTATGATATGGATTTATTACACCTTTTTCTGTCACAACCTGGTATAGCATCAGATATATATATATATATATATATATATCACAATACAAACCAAACTGTATTCTGTAATCAAAATTCTATGACTAACCACAACCTTACATTCAAAAGAAAAAGAGAAACATAGTGTAATCCGGCATTTGACAGATATCGCCTTCATCCTCTTATTTTACTTTTGCACAGTTTGCTTTCCGGGCACTATGTCTAACACACGCGACCTTTATTTATTGACTTCCAAAGGGCAGCCTTGGCTTGGTCTAATGTCTCAACCGAATAACCTTCCTCGAAAGGTATCCTTTGTATGTTGAACTGCAAACATAAAGTTAACAAAGGTAACACAACAAAAAAACTACACCCATTGCCATTATCAAAGGAATAAAAAAACACTTTTGATCCATTTTGTTTTACAATTTTTGCAGTTCTACCCCTCGTCTTTGTATTTGTTTTTACATTTTCAGTCCAAAGTACCTTGTATCCAAAATATAGCATTGAGGATACAAAATGCTCTGACATGTAAAAAATAATGCATACAAGAAGGGTAAAGGTACCAGGATGAAATATAGAGGATTAAAACACAAAAAACGTAAAGCCAAAAGGATCAAGAGTATCTTTATCCCTTATTATAAAGAATCCTCAAGGGGAGGCAAGAACCTGGGCTCCTTGACGAACACGGACGTCTGTCCCTCTACTATCAATAGAAATAAGTGCAGCATCATCAACTTCTACTTCTTGTGACAATAGCTCTTTCAGAGGCTTTGAGAAAACTGCATTCAGTTCCTATATTTGCATAACAACACGTATCATTTCAACAATAGTACACATATATGTTTTCGGCTTGCTTTTTCACTTGTAAACGTTCAGGGCTTCATACAAAAGAACGAATAAAGACACCATTAGTCCCTTATGTTTCACGGTTTTTTTTCCCCAACACATTTTGTCCCTCTTTTTTGTAAATCGATACCTTTTTAGTCTATTGAGCCACATGTTGGCCTACCATTCAAGGTTTTTTCCATGAATTTCAGTCAAATGTCGACTGACACGTGGCACAAGGACTATAAAGGTACCGAATTACAAAGAAAATGGACCAAATTTGCCAATGTTATACATCGGGGATAAATTTGAGAAAATCGTGAAACATAAGAGACCAACAGTGGGTTTATACCAATATACAAAGCATCAGACATATTCTTCTCTACAAGAAACCCAAGTCCTCAAGTGAATGTTGAGTTGAGTCTAAAATGCAAACTGTGCCCTTGTTCACATACTTAACAAAGAAATGATACACATCTCTGTCTTTTTTTCTAAATCTTTCTAATTTTCAAGGATTTCGATTCTAGAAAAGGCTCACCTTTAGATTTTGTTCACCACCATCGATAGCGATCTTATCAGGCTGCAAGGTTTCATATTCCTTCACATCAACCCAAGCAACAGTACCAAAGCCACCAATAAAGTATATATCACTGTAAGAAATAACAAATTTTGTCAATTTGTTTATATTGAATTGTGTCTGTCATCATATAGGCTTTGCTTACCTTATTGTTTGCATCCTAAAATAGTAGAAGTTCCCCCATTGTTGTGAAGGTCCTTGTTGATGCTTTGCTATATACTGTTTATGAGCCCATTCCTGTGGTCCAAAGATAGAAATTCATCAGAATATGCTCAATGAAAATAAACAAATAAGTAAGAATTCTTTTCAAGTATAGTTGCCTGAGCTTCTTTTGGAAGGGGGGACACATCACCAAAGATAGTTACCCTTGCATTTGACAATCCACTCCACCCAGGGATCTGAAAACTCCGTTGTCAACTAAACAATGTTCACAAGCGAAATTCAAGAACTGTGAGGTTCGTAATGGAAACAGAGACAGACCTGCACAACCAGTGTACATCTTGGGTCCGCTAACAAATTCCGTGTATGAATGGCCAGTGGAGAAAATGAAAATATTGGATCTGCAATAACAAGGATTGAACTGTCATATTGCTACATGACTAAACTTAAGCCAGGTCTAGTATTTTTGCCGTCAACTGCTGTGATATAAAGTGGAAAGGGGAAGAAGGCATGTGCATTAGTAGTTACATATTTTCACACACAAGCCTGTGTGTATGATGAAGTTTCATACACTGATTCACCGTAAAACTTCTACAAGAAATAATTTTGAGTTCTCTCGACTTTATTTCAATGTGTTCATCACAAGTATTGCAAGAATAAGGAAGGGGGAGGGGGGAAGAACATTCTATACAAAAGAAGTAGGTGTAATCCCTGGATAGATGAAGGAAGAACAAAAGTTTCAGTAACTTACGTCCCATTGAATCTGGGGCGAAATCTACAAGAGAACCAAATGGATAACCTTCACGACGGTGATGCATACGAGACATAGTAGTGCATATGTGAGCAAACCTAGCCTAAGAAACATAATGGGAAGAGGTTAGTAATGCAAAATCACTACATTTCCAAAAGAAAGAAAAAAAATATTTCTGACAAATCAAAATACAAAAATGTTGAGCAAGCAAGAAGTGTTACCTGCTCCATAAGATTGCGAACAGCCAAGGCAGGTCTAGGTAAACCATGAGCAGATGTGGCACTTTGTACTCCCCCAGATATTGGAGTTCGGAAAAGTCCGGCCCTTGTACCTCCAGCTGTAAGAGGTGTCATAATTTCATACTTTGTATATGAGCGTTTTCTGCTAGTTTGCTCTTGATCTGAATCACCCTTCAGAATTGAGAGACCATCAAAATCAAATCAAAGAAGCTGTTTAGCCCAATGTTCATCAGATTATACCATATGAAGGGATATTTTACTTTCTAAAGCTGTGTATTACACAAATTCATCATTTTTTGTGGTCAGTGTGCAGCCCAACCTCCCTACTACTAGCCTTAATACAATCAAGTAATATGTTCATTCTGAGCTAAGCCCATAAAAGCACTGAGAAAATAGTTATCTTGGCACAAAGTCAGGGTGTCCAAAAAGCATTAGAAACACAATCCAAACTAAAAAAGCACTAATCTTTGTTATTTTCAGTGATCCTTTGAGATGAAAATCTGATGATCACGTTGAGCACAAAAGAAATTAACATGGAATACTGTAACTGTATAACAGACCTCTATACTCATAGCTGGCTTTGCGTTTGCACAAGAAATGACTATACTTGAAGTGTGAAAGACAGGGAACTCCAATCGTTGTCGATGGGGATTCAAGATATGACCTCTTGATATGAAGGTGCCAAAACTAGTAAACAGAACTAGGGAGTTAAATATAGAGCACGAAAAGTATTTAGAAGTCATCCCCTTCATGCAAAACAAAGCCCACGAGAACATGTTTCATATTTTTTTACTTGAAGTAATTGCTACATTTAGGCAAGTTTACAGTATTGCTAGTGTTCAGTGTCCACAATTTCAATAATCTTAGACAGGCCATTACAAGGTGCACCTGAAACTTGGTGCACCTAAAAACAAAAGCTGGTGATCCACTCCCCTGAAACTTACTGCAGTGAACTACCAAGAACAAAGTACATATTTTTGGACAAAAGAATCCACTTTTTGCATACAGCTTTTCCATCTACAAGGATTGACTTCCATTATAAGTGAAAAAGTAGACAGTTTTTGTAATACTTCCTCCGTACACAAATCCCCAGTGTGATTCACATTTTTTCAAGATAAACAGATTAATCACATGTCCAAACCAGCATGAATTTAACGCAATTCAAAACAAAGGGAGTACCTCAGCTGGTATGAACTCTTGAGGTGCCAGTGCAAATCCGTTTCCATCCATGGCTTGATTATCCTGCTCATTGTCTCCTTGAGCACGAGCCAAAAGAAGATTTACGCAAGACGACGTTTTAGTGTAAGAAAAACTGAGACTTTGATTGGAAGATCCACGAGCAACGGGGCAGCACCCAGTTCCAATTGAATGTTCGGAGGTAGTAGAGATATGGAACTTAGGGATGAAATTGGAGCTTGAAAGGTATTCCATTGATCAATCATTCAGCTTCTTTGTACTAAATTTTTTTTTTTGGGATTTCCAAAAGTCAGAGAACCAGATAGTCCATTCGATTAAACGAAGATACCATCATCGTCTACGATTATGGAATTCAGAGAAAATTGACTAAAAGGAAATGACTAAAAAGTTTCTTTTTTTAGAAAATAAATAGTGTTTCTTTAAAAAATTAGAAAATAAATAGTGTTTCTTTAAAAAAATCTTTTTTTTTTACACAGCTTTCTAAAAAATCTTTAATATATATTTTTTTTTGGATATTTCTTTATAATGACGTTTGAGTACTTAATAGATTTTAAAAAATTTTATTTGTTTATAAAGACACAAAATGAGTAACTAGACAAAACAACCTTTTTTTTCTTTCTTTTTCCTGGGGCTAAAAATGTTTATTTTATTTTATTTTCTGCATTTTATTTTCGTTTTTTTTTTTAATGCTAAAGAGGCATCGACCGCGTTTTTGGTTTTCCTAGCGGTGTCTCGCGTTTTTATTTTCTGTCTGATGTGGTTTGTTTTTGTTAATGCTAACCGCGTGGTGTAAAATGCAGCGATGTCTCTGCGCGTCGCGGTGTCATTTATCGCGGTGTCGCGCGGGGTGTCATTTGCATCTCTTTATCACGGTCATCGAGGTGGTCGATGGATGCGGGGTGACAATCGTCGGGGTGTCTACGTATCGCGGGTGGTCGCATCGGGTGTCACCATCGAGTGATCGACGTCTGCGTCGGGGTGGTCTTCATCGGTGCGTCTAAATCGCGGTGTCGACAGCGTCAATCGCGTGTCAATCGTCGAGGTGGTCACGGGAAAAAAAAGCCCAGAAAAATCGCCATAAAAAAAAGCGACTAGAAGAAAGAAAAAAACTTAAAAAAATCGGAGGAAAAAAAAATTGAAAAAAACATTAAAAAAACAAAAGCAAAACAAAATTAGGGTAGTTTGGTATGTACTAATCGTATGCAATATATAATGAAATAAGATTTCTTGTGTGTCTATTTCATATGATTTTGCTACAAATTTTATATCTTCCAAACAATTATAACTAAATTTATATCTTCTAAACAAAGTATAATCAATTGCCTAAAAATGGATGAAAAAAATTAATTAATTACACGAAGAAAATGAAATAAAACAAAAACATACCAACCAATTGTATGGAGAAAATCGTGTCTGAAGAAAACCCTCAACATTCCAATCCACGACTCGAATGTCCCATCTCCTCCGGTAAGATATATATCTACTTTGATGATATGGAAATTCAATAAAGATTAATGATACCAAACCTCAAGACAAAATGATGCATATCTACTTTGATGATATGGAAATTCAATAAAGATTAATGATACCAAACCTCAAGACAAAATGATGCATATCTACTTTGATGATATGGAAATTCAATAAAGATTAATGATACCAAACCTCAAGACAAAATGATGCAGTATCAGAGTTCAATTAGGGAGGCATAGGTAAAAGTAATATATATATATATATATATATATATATATATATATATATATTTTATATATATATATATGCTCCACGATCATACTTTTCAAGTGCCGGAAAAAGGTAGGAGAGTTGGCTCCCCTACAGTTCCATGCCAAGATCTTCATTGATTATTCAAATGATGAGGTTGGGGCTGCCCAGGGGCAGTAATATCAGGCGGACGTTCAATCTGCATTGAATCATTAGTAGCACAAATACTCAAATTATCTGGGGGATTTATTTTAACATATTCAGAAACTTTTTGCTTAGCATTTGTTTCTGCTAGTAAAGCATCAACTGCCATAGCTTCACTAACAGCATTGAGTGCAGCATCCATCGGAAAAGAAGAATGACTGGTCACATTGGTGATATCCGTGAGAGGTGGTTGAAAGGGGCTTGAGATTCGGACTTGGGGTTGATCATTTAAAGGCCTGCGTGGTGCTTGTTGATCACATACCCGATTTAGGCTCTCCAGGGGTGATTCACGGTTATTTGACCGGGTGTGAGCACCCCGACCCCTACCTCGTGAGGTCCCAACATTATTGCCACGAGTAGCATGTTGGATCATTGGGCCAGCTCGAAATTGAGGTAGTGATTGGAACTGTTGTTGCAATACCTCAAAAGGAGTCTCATGGTTTGCTTCAGTAGTTTCACCTTCTAACATGGAAAATCTATTTCCGTTTGAAACATTTGTGGCATGTATTGGTGGAGCAGGTTGGGGGCTGAAAGAGTTTGGGGCAGCAGCTTCTTCGGTGGTGTTCGGCACTGAGGATTGATTGGCGTTACGGCCAGAATGTTTAGGGGCATTTGGTCTCCTTCGACGGTTTGTTGCCAACATCCAAGGCCCAAAGGGGCTAGCATCCGACGGTAATGTTGGTTTTGGGGGGGGGAGCAGCTTGGGATGTATCCATATCTTTAGTTTTTAGGGGGCAATCTTCAGTCTTATGGCCATAAGTGCCACACTCAAAGCATACCATGTGCAAACCCTCGTACTCAATTTTATAGATTTTTTCATTCAGCATTACAGCTACGGGGAGGGGTTTGTTAAGCTCAACTTCTACACACACTCGGACATATTTCCCTCGTTGATTCTGCAAGGAAGTTGAATCAACCTTACTAGCTACTCCAATGCAATTGCCAAGATGGAGAAGAGCATCATGTTCAAAGTATTCAATAGGGACACGGGGAATTCTTACCCATATCATAGTGGACTGGATAAGGTCGTTTGAGGGGTGAAAAGACGGCTTCCATTTTGTGACTGTGATGTAGTGATTTTGAATGAGCCAAGGGCCGTTTTCCAGGACATGATCATAGTCCTCCTTTGATAAGAAGCGGACTATGTAGAATCCATCCTCTAAGTCAGTGATTTCCAAGTGTTTTCCCCTAGCCCACATAGCAGTTAATCGAGTTTGCAGTGCTCGAAAACTTACATTACGTCCAAGGACCTTGATAATCAGGGCCCTACGCCAAGGCAGCCACAATTTCTTGAGAGTTTCCAATGGGATTGTCACCTCCCTCACGCCAGTCATGGAGATCGGAGACTTCTCCGACGCTTGCCGCTGATAATGCTCGACAAATTCAAGGATATCCGTCTCAGGTTCATCAGTGCCTGTGTAAAGCTCTTGAACGGACTCTAGATTTGTAGGTCGAAGAAGGTCGGCACCACTCCGGCGTGTCCAGACCGATGACTCTGTATTCGAAGCAGGTGGGTCATCTATAGCACGGCGCTTAAGCCTACTTGCGCTGCGGAGAAGCAGGTCCTGCTCCTCTTCAGAGATCGGAGGCTGCATATTTGGATGTGGCGGGGGCTAAAAGCTGCTGTAGATAGGTTGCCGGAGGGGGCCGCCGGGAATCGCTTCTAGTTTTATCCTATCTGTTGTAGAGAGTAATTAAGATATATATCTACTTTGATGATATGGAAATTCAATAAAGATTAATGATACCAAATGCATATTAAATAAAGATTGATGATGGTATCACAACAAGAACACTTTTCTAATGGGGTGGAGAAAAGTGGGTATATTGAAAGGGTTTGAAGGGATCATTGCCTCAAGACAAAATGATGCGGTATCAGATATATATATATATATAAGGGTTTGAAGGGTGTGGCCCTAGTTCCAACGGTTTGGATTTGAAGGAACAGTCCTATCACCTATGTCTAACAGCTCAAGATAAAAGAAACAATTTTTAATATCTTACCTAAGATAATAAAATATTATAGATATATGTTACCCGTCCGTCTTAAAATATAAGACATTCTAGGATTTTTATACGGTTTAATAGAGTGGAAAAATGTAATAAATTTTGTTGTTAAAAGTATAAATTACATGTGGACTATTATAAGTGTTTTATAGTTATAACGAAAAGAATAATAAATAATAAAAAAACAGCAATAAATGCTTCATAAATATTCTAAAAATACTTAATTTTAGGTGAAAAAAAATAACTGAAAGGCGTTATATTTTGTGACCGTAGGTGCCTTATTAAATATCTCTATGTGGCCAAACTATCAATCTTCGGATAATTCTTCCCTAGTCATTCCATTTACACCGTAGACATACGTGAATGAACTCGCCATAGAAGAACTTGCCTCAATCTTCTACGCATTTATTTCAAGCTTTTATATATGCTCTGATCTATGATCACGACAATCAATAGGTCATACGATCTTCAATACAGTGATTGTAATGAACATAGGGAAATGGTATGTGTAATGCACTACACAATTTTCACTACATGGTTTATTTTAATGGATTAAAATGATGAATTATTTATTATGATGAGTCCCAGCAAAATGAATGGTGTTGATTTTGTTGTGGTGAAATGAGTAGTGAATGTATTAGTACTCATGAACTTATGAACCGAACATCACGTTGATGCTTTCTCTCTCACCAAAATATCTACCTTCTACGTGTTTCATACAAACTTTTATGTGTTTCTTGTTATTGTGTGCACTTCCTGATGTGGAAAACAGCCATTCATTCTCAGATTTAAATTCTGTATTTAAATATGTGTTTCTGATCGTTTCATCCGTCACTTCACCTTAAATTCATTCACCAGTTATTGTGTTGTGAGGAAATTTGAGCTGATGTGACGGGTGAAACGATCGAATCCACACAGTTTAAATACAGAATGAAAGTATGTGGTGTGCCACACGTGCTATCCGCACGTAGATACACACCACACAAAAACCTCCCATGACTTCCCGCTCTTCTGGACACAAGATACATGTCACATGTATCAGATTCAGATGTCATTATTAGCACCCTATCCCCTACTATGTCTCCCCTCCGACACACATCATGCGTGTAATCACTCAGATCCATGATCCACAAGACAAAATATGCATGGAGGAGACAGAGCACGGGATAGCACCCACAATGGATATATATCCATATCTACGTACACACGTAGAACCAATCACAAACAAGAAGAAAAACAACACTCCATTGTCATTTGTCACTTTAAAACTATGGTGCCATACATTCTGCTTGCAGCAGTTAATCAATGGCAACCATACACTACAATTTCACTATACACAAACCACAACTACTCACACACACCTTACATACTGATCATCAAACATTTTCTCAACGTCTCTTTTACCTGTTTACCCCAAGAAAACTTACAGGTCCTAAACCCCACCAACAAATCTACATAATCTTTCAGTCAACAAAACATAGACCCAAACAAAATATAATTACACTAAATTCATCTAGCATCATAGATAATGATACAGAATGCTATATCATACTGGGATGACATCCATCTTCGAAGAATCGTCACCGATCAACACAATACCATCTAAGCTTGCTGGGAATATACATTTAAACCATTGGCATCCGGTACTCAACGGCTCGGGCGGTGGGACTATCATCAACACGTTCTCGTTTCTTTGTACGACTCCCATCACACTAACCGTGCTTCCTTCTTTGATGTACCTATTGAAATATATATACATATATATAGATATATTAACATGACATTCAAGAACAAGTTGTCCTCCACTACAACTACAGAGCTTATTATCAAGTGAAAGAAATGATCATGAAAATCCACAGATAATATAGAAGTTTCAACAGCAATTCAATATAAGATAAAATAAATGGAAGGATACATTATCGTAACATTTTGACCCCTAAACTTTTCTTTAAACCAAATTGGCTCCTAACCAGCCAGTACGTAATGGCCATTTCAGCATCCAAACCCATTTGTGAATACTTTTAATCACACTGATGTGTATCTCTTATTTTTAGGAGAAGGCAACAAATGGCAGAAAAACAGACTTCAAAACCCTTACCTGGATTCAACTTTGACCACAAAATTGCTGATGATATAGAATTATGTTGTTTACATCGTTTGTTGCATTTAACTCCTAGAAACAAGAATCATGCAGTGGTGTGATGGAAAAAAAAAGGTTTCTTCATAGCATAGGGGGGCCAATACAACTCATTCTTTATATTGTTTAAAAGCCAATATGTTAAAGTAAATTAATTAGGGTCACTTTGTTACATAAACATTGATTAGGGGCAGTCTATAAAAATATAATTTAAGGGCCAAAATGTTACGACATCAATAGTTTAATTAGGGCGTCCAGTGTCTATTGTCCAAAAATAAATAAGAATGGTTACCCTTCTTTCAATTGCATCACACGGTCATCACTTGAAAGATTCCTTTCACCTAACCATCTTATAAGTTCTGGAGACAAGTCTTTACTCGAAGGATCGGCATCTACAACAGCTGATTCCTCAACATAAGCACTTACCCTTGCACCAGACCCTGTCTTGACTAATGCTCGTAATCCAGACTGAAAATCTGAGATGTAGAAGTCAACTACATGTCTCTGCAAGAAAAGTACAAAAAAAATCTCAAATTTTGTACAATCCAAGCAAATACAAGGACATAGAATACCCGGATCCAAAAACTTGTCTTCAATGCCATCTAACCCAAGATACCATGAACATTGTCTGAGTTCTTCACCTTAATCCAAGATGATACGTGAACACGGTTGACACCCCATTCCACGTGACACAATACAATGGCAGAAATACACATTCTACAAGGCTAAAACTAGTCAACAAGGCTGCTAAAAACAAGCAAACAAATCAAAAAGTGACTATATTTCACGAGCATTTATCTGCTTCTTTTGCAAGAAGGAAAGAGTCGAGCAAGGTTTCAAAAATTTAGTACACATAAGAAAAAGGGATAAATTTAGGCATATTTAAGAACTAAAGAAAGTGACCGTGTGACTAAAGGTCACGAGATTAAGCCATAAAACAGCCTCTTAAAGAAATATAAGGTAATTATGTATATAGTAGGCCTAGATGGCCGGCCCTTGCCCGGATCCACATAGACAGGATGCTTTCATGCATGGAACTGCCTTCAAGAACCACACACTACACGAACCCAAGCACCCGTGAACATGTCCTTGATAGAATTAAAAAAAAAAAAAAACTGAAATCACGAACTCACCTCTAATGATCTAAGCCCCCATGTAAAACGGTGATGGGAAGGATTTGCAGCTTTTGAATCCCAACCTCGATACTCTAACAAACTTGTAGATGTATACACACATCTTGGCACCTTCTGGAAAGATGATTCGAGAGGTACATTTCCACAAGTCACCACCTGGAACAAAAGTTACTCAACAGTAAACATACAATCTCTTACTAATAATCGAAACAATTACCGAATTACAAGAAACAGAAAACACTGGTATCATATACAAGTAAATTCTTTGTGTCATAAGATTCTGTAAACACTATATCTGCAATGTCCTTTTTTGTTTTATAATCTCCACCCCTCCCGCCACCCTCCCCCCTTCTCTTCCATTGAACTTTACAAGTGCTGGTTCTATTTTTCTCATGTTCTATCCAATGTCTGTTTACAAGCACATCCAATAATTTTCACAATGACAATGAACTATTTCACTTAATGTGACAGTAACATATCAGGCAAGAAATGTTGATGAACCACTTACCCCTGAAACCTTCACATATTGTCCATTTTTGGCAGTCCTCAGTTCTGCATCTGGATATCGCGAAATGAAATTAACTATCCCTCTTCTGCCCCAACAAGAATTCCAAATGAATAACACTGCAACAATGCAGAAGAGCACAATAACAACAGCCAGCAGGATAATATTGTGCACAGCTCCCAGAATAAAGCCCCCGGCAACAAAGCCCATCACAAAAAGCAAAAACATTGACCAAAGGATAAGCTTCGGAAAGTTACGTTTGAAGGAATAATTATCATCTTGACTAAGAGTAGTTACAGCTGGGTTCTTAGCAACAGATGGACCATGCCCTTTGAATGATCCCAATCCCATCGAGTCCATGGGACCAGAGACTTTCCTTGGAGCTCCGGAAGAATTTAATGGACCAGAAGAGATGGGACCTGATGTGATTAGACCTGTTGCAGGGAGAATAGGTGGTGAAGGACCCGAGTGTTGGCGAGCAGTAGGTGTTGTCCCACCAGACTGGGGGCCAGAGGACTTCTTTAGTGGTTCCCCATGCTTACTCAAGGGCCCTGAATTTGTTTTCTTTGCTGTAGCTGAGCCCGCCCCACCAGCAGACGATACAGGACCAGAGGTAGAATAGCTGGCTTTAGGACCAACATTATGATTGACTGGCCCAGAATGGGAAACAGCTCCTCCAAAAGAACCGGTCCTTGAAGGAGCATTGCTTATCGGTCCTGATTTCCTTGACCGAGATCCATCCACCGGAATATCAAACATCTTTCCCAGCTCCCCGGACTTTTTGATATCGCCACCAGTATAGGGCACAGGCGCTGAGCTCATTGTTGATGTCTTTTCTTTTGGTTGCTCAGGACGGCCGGATACATAAAGGCCACTGCTGAGCTGATGAGATGGAAATCTTGAACCCATCTGGAGTCTTTTGCATGCAGTGTGAATCACTAATTATCTGATATCTTCGCTACCTGAGTGAATTTTGAACCTATGAAGCCAGCAGAAATGCTCCCAGTCAAAAAACATGTTCGTGATGCACCAAAAGACGACAAAGGTAACAAAGTAAAGATCATATCTGAAGAAATGTGTGCAATTAATGTAATCAGACCGAAACAACAACAACAAAAAAGACGAGCAGTTTGAAAGAACTAGGTACAGAATGAATGTGTTTCCCTCATTAACAAGAGCAGAAAAGCATAGCAGGCAGCCACAAAAATCATGGATGTCATTGCATCATAAAAAAATTAAAAACTAGAACACAAACTCAGAGCTATTCACTTTGATAAATCCAGCAAAATTACACCTCCGACCCAAACTATAGGTCTTTTTACTCTTCCTTTTTGTTACATAATATAGGTCCGTCTAGAATACCAACATAGCATTTATTATGTTTTACCTTCAAACTTACCCTTATTTTACTATCCATCCAACCACTTTTGAATACCTTACAAATATTGCATTAATGATAGTCAGAGGGTGATTTAGACTTTTTCATTTGAAGTTTATGGCATCCCTCCGCTTTCTTAATCTGTATGAAAACATCTAAAAATACCTATATTTTGGGACAGAGGTAATATTACTGTATGCCCCCCTCTCTCTCTAATTTTCGTTGTTTAATCTTTAGGTGCAGTACTGTGACTCGCTGACGAAGTATAAGCACACTCAATGGCACAATCAATGTTGTACAACAAGAGGCAAATCATGAGTAATATAGCTTTTGACTTCTCTATGAGATTTGAAGTACCATAGATTGTGCTTATCTTCCTTAGTTTGGTTTCGTGAGCGAGTCACAGCACCGTTGTTAAAAGCTACACGGGCACGTTCTAGGTTGCACAATCATAGTCACTAATAAGAAAACAGGACATGTGTCAATGATCACGTGTTAATAATGGGATTAGAAAAAAATCTAAGAAAGTAGATTCTTTGTGAGGCCAGATCACATTATGCAAGATAATAGTGAATGTTCAAATGATGCAAGATAATAGTGAATGTTTAAATGCTTTTAGTAACATCGGGTGCATGTAACGTTAAGTATAACCAGCATAAAATGTCAAACTGAGAGTATCTTACGAAAGCATTGACTCAACATTCTCTAAATGGTGACAAATTTCTAGCCTTAAATAAAAATCTTGAAAAGAGACTGATTTGTTTACTCCATAGAGGAATTTTTCCATTGGGACTCCATTTTGTGCGGAGACTTGGTTTACACCTTAAAACGCGAGTGTTATAAGTTTTACGGTAAGTTTTACACTCGCGATTACAGCATAACTCATGTCTCCACACAGAAAGGAGACACCACAGAAAAATTACCCTATATGTCAATTACCGCATCTATGTGGTTGACTAACTGTCACTTGCATGTCACGAAAACCCGTAATGTACAGTTCAGTCATTGATAAAACAGAGAAAATCTTACGAAAGCATAGACTCGACATTCTCTAAATGGTAACAAATTTTTAGCCTAATACAAAAATCTTGAAAAGAGACCGATTTGGCTCACCCCATAGGTCAATTACGGCAAACGACATTTGTGCGTCACTAGAACGGTAGAACCCGCAGTGTACGTTTCAGTTATAGGTAAAACAGAGAGAATCATACGAAAACAAAGACATTCTCGAAATGGTAACAAATTTCTAGCCTTGAATAAAAATCATGAAAAGAGACCGATTCGGCTTACTCCATATGTCAATTACGGCATATATGAGGTTGACTAACCGTCATTTGCACGTCGCTAAAACCAGTAATGTACGGTTTCGTGATTCGGTCATATGTAAAACAGGTAAAATCTTACGAAAGCGTTGACATTCTCTGTATGGTGACAAATTTCTAGCCTTAAAAAAAATTAAAACCCTGAAAAGAGACCGATTTGGCTTTCTCCAAAGGTCGATTAAGGCGTATATGAGTTTGACTAACCGTCACTTGCACGTCACTAAAACCCGTAATGCACGTTCTCAGTCATAGGTATCAAGCTAATACAAAGATAGGGAAAGAGTAACAACAAGCAGAATACTATATAATCACATTCTCCATATAGACTAAACTAATGAAGAGTCAAAGTTGATAGAATGGAAGATCTAACGGCGAGCATTGAAACTGACAAATAGCAAACCAAAAATAAGAACAAGAAAAATATGTATTTAAATAGGTAAACAAACAAAAGGTAAACCTCTTTCACAAGGCAAAGCAAATTCAAATGTATAACCTTTGGATGTATAGCTCATCTAATTATTCTCAAAAAACGAAGTGAAATTACACAGATTTAAACACACACAAAAGGCCTTGGATAATCGGAACAATTCAGGGTTTTCCTAAAAAATACAGACAGAGCTGCACAAACCAAGTAAAAAAACACTCGTAGTTGACCTCACAGTTGGAATACGCCAGCTATTAACATATTCTGAATCAACCAAACTTAGCATATCCTAAATTAACTAAATCTAAAACACAGAGTGCTATGAAGCAAGTATATATACCTAAATGACTAGAGAAGCAGAAATCAGGGCAAAAAGAGCAAGAACAATGTCTAGAGGAGACGAAAACGACCAATCTCGAAGCACATACCACAATATTTGAAGATTAAGATGAATTGAAGGCTGCAAGTTATGAGATTCACTAGTCGAAGCGGGTCTTGGAGTAAAACAGTAACGGTTCTGTACAGACTGTAGAAGAAGAAGATGTTTGGGGAAGTCTACTCCTTAGAGAAAGCTTGGATATGGATACGGTCGGTGGTTGCAATGCAATTCCATCACCGCCATCGCCGCCGTCGACAACGCACTATACGACAGGGGGACTGATGGAGTCTTCAGATGGCCGCAAAGTCCAACAAGAAGCTGTGATTTTCTCCTCCGCCGATACATACACAATTATTATATAATTGTGCTATATGTAATTATAAAAGAAAACTCCGTAAATAAAATAAATAAATATTAAAGGGAATAATACATTTTCTTCTACAATTTTTTTCCTTTTTTTTTTATAGAAAACAATGACTTTTGTTCAACCAATTCCGTTAAAATTGCGGTAGTAACATTTCAGGATTTGTACTCCCAATCAGTAACACTAAAAGAATCAACTCATAAAAGAACTAACATGTGAAACCGAACATTACCAGTACGTCAAACAAAAGAGAAACAGACTGAATTAAAATAGCCACATCCACAAGACAAAAGGAGAAATCCTCCTCACCACACGTCAGCCACCGAACACAAACCAAACAACCGCTCTCCACCAACAAATGGGACAATCCCAGGTGCATGCCCTCCACCAAGGCTAAAAGAATCGCTCTCAACTCCAGCACAGCAACCCGATTCCCGGATTCAAGTGAAAAGAGTAAGCCTTCAAAATAATTCTCTGACGATCGCGGAAGATAAGACCTATCCCCGAAGCATGAGGCATAGCTGACACATCCACATTACACTTAACTCTCCCAACCGGCGGTTTCTCCCAACGATCCCTCAACTCCTCTTGGTGCATGGCAAGAAGTACCTGAGCAATCTGCGAAAATTCCCGAGCGGCACTGTAACGCCCCGCTCCCGGATACCGAGCCCTTATCCGGAAGAGAAACGTTCGGCGCGTATAACATTAAATAAATCTAATATTATACGCAACCCTCTGCGTCGTCGTATCGAATAAAAACAAACGGAAGCTAAAAAGACTCGGGTAAAAACGTAAAAGCTACTATGAATAGAAATTAACCATACTAAAGATGGAAATGTAACTTTATTACATTAAAAGGAAAATACGAATCCAAAATAAACGTCATTTAAGTCTCTCGAAAGACCAAAAGCCTACTCCAAAGGTACTAAAAAGTCTATTAAATGAATAAGAGAATAAACAAAAGATAAATCTTCAACGAGGCATCGTCATCGAAATCCTCCTCGTAAACATGCTCAACATGTTCGTCTTCTCACCCCACAATGCATATAAAAGAAAATGCAAAGGAGGTAAGTACAAAGTACTTAGTAAAAGTGAGAAGCTATGACAACAATTAAGATTTATAAAGAAAAGATATTTAATTGTTTAGTTATTTATGTGTGACCGACTCAATCTGGGGTTCACTTCATGTTCATCAACATGAATTGACTAAACGTTTCTACTTAACTTATCTATGTTACAACCGCACTCAAGGGCACTACGCGTATCCACTTTTGGGACACTCTTGGCAACATATTAGTGGATCACACCAATATCCATGAAGTCTCGAATAGGTAGACTCCGATAGTACGCACACCTCGGTGAAGTCCCTCCGTACTTAGGGTTTTTTTGACCTACGGAGTTCTTCCACCTTCAGAGGTAGCACACACATCGCGATATAGACTGGTGCCTATCCAAGAGAGACATGTTGTTTAATCTTTTACTAGTAAAATACGTAATTTTATTAGAATGATTAACTAACCACCTATGTGTTTTCAATTAATCTCCCTCACATTTACTCTCTTCCGAGACAACTAGACATCAACAAGGCCTAGCAATTACACAGACATTGATGAATGCTAATTCATCAAAGCACAAGCCTATCATGCTTTTCCGACGGATCCGAACTTCAACTCTCTTTAAGAGTACATTCGGTGTTTTAACTGAACGAATCAGAAGTTCAATTCATGCTTGTTTATGTTTATCCAATATTATCATATCATAAATAAGGGTTTAAAACTATAATAACATGATTATGAAGCTCGAAACCAAGCTGAAACGATAAAACAGTAAAAACAAGGTAAAACAGGTCAAACGCCCGTTTGACATCCTATGGACGCACGTTTGGCATCGAACGCCCATCCACTAACCCCAAACGCCCGTCTGTCGAAAATGGCTACATCCTGAATCAAAAGTCTAACCTCAAACGCATTTTTGCCTTGTGCAAACGCTCGTTTGAGCTGCTATGATCGCAAACGCCCGTTTGCCTGGGTTCTTCTCAAAACGCTAAAATCTTCAAACGTGATTTCTAATCCGTTTCTAACCTAATTAACCTCGTTTTCAACACAGTAAAACACAGAAAACATATCTAATCAAACCATAGCATCTATGATCATCGATCAACTAAAAGACACATCTTTCTATCATCTAAACACCTTAGAACTTGATCTAAACCTTATAAACGATAATTGGAATCATAGGAAGAGCCTCTTACCTTAATTGCCAGCAAAACCGCAAGCAAAACGCCAAGCAGCTGTAACAACTGTTGATCCTCAACCCCAAAACATATGTGATCAACCAGAAACCCTAAAATCATATTTCTTTGCAGAAAACCGAAACTGAAAAAGCCTGTAAAACTGAAGATTACATGGGTTTAATGCTGTGAAACTATTTTTAGATTATTCTACGCTTCAAGACGATCGTTTCGACTACTCATGGTCATAAAGCAGGCTACGGATCACAAGATACGAATTTTCAAGAATCGAACTCTACGAATACCGAAAACTAGTGCTAAACTGAAAACTTACGAAATCGAGAGATGTTATTTTCTAAAGTTGCGTCTCCTCGCGCTGACCGCTTTTCTCTCCTGCGGCATCTTGAACAGATGAACGGATTGATCGCACGGTTGAAGTTTACGTTCTCCATTTTTCTGGCATCTTCTGCGTCTTTCTTCTTCAGCGCCGCTCCTCTTCTTTTTTTTTTTTCAAAAATCAGCGTGACTTGATGTTATGAAGAAATTAAGGAAATTATTTCCTTAAATACTAATTATTAAAATCCTTTTAATAATCAATATATTTATTCCATAATAACTATCTTTTCCAAAATTCTTAATTAAATCCTTTTTAATAGAATAAATAATAATTAGGTCGTAGTAAATACAACCAATGACTATTTTACCCTTTTACGAAAAGTCGGGATGTTACATTCCTTCCCCCTTAAGAGGAGTTTCGTCCTCAAAACTCGAATGTAACCGAGAGGTACTTGAACTCTGCACTTTGCGAAGCGTTTCGTCTCCTAACTCGTACAGTCTTCTTCTTCTTCCATCTTCCCAACTCTTCCACCTGTCTTGAGCTATCTCGAGGTAGCGACGATCTACTACAATATTCTCGTTGGCTCGTTGTATCAACTCTGGTCTCGTATTCTGTTGTCAATCCACTTCATCCCAGAAACTCGTGTTCTTCTATCTCTATCTTCATGAAAGATCGCCAGCAGTATTGTTCCAATTCTTGTACTTCTTGGTCGCTCCGATAGGAACTGCAATTGTCGTCTTGAGGTTTTCTATTCTTCAATGTCCTTCCCGATCTTCCGCATTTTGAACCCAAAGCTGATTCCGATGCCAACTGTTGCTATCTTCAACAAACTCGTGACCCAAGGCTGGTCGGTTCTGACCACTCACTTGTAATCAAGACCATTGGATCTTCCTCTTGTTTCTTCACGAACTCATCAACTGCCTCGAATCTTGCAGTCATCGGTTTACCACTCTTTGCTTGCTCCTGCAGACCTATGTCCCGAGTGCTTGAGCTTCCCGACTGACTCACAAGTTCCTGGCATACTTGACTTCCTTCGATCTCCACTTCCCTCATGGCACCACAAGCTTGCTGAAGAACTGCAAGGATCCCGGCTGAAAGACTTCTGAGACTTCTTGGGGATGGGGAATAGGCATTTACCATACTTTCTCTCTGACGGTCTGATTCAATCCTTATGCCAATAAGGGTTATCTTGGAAAGTAAAAGAAGTTGAAAAGTGACAAGTTAAGTACCAGGGTGGTATGTCAACTAGTTAAGCCAATGAAGGGTACAATGCACTTGAAATAAAGAAGGTTGCTTGGGTTACAAAAAAACAAGATGATTCCGTGTTGAGGAAAGTTGAAGTTGGTTCCAGGATGAGGAATGAGGCATTATATCATAATACAAAAGACAGTCACCAGAAGGAAAACAAAAGAACACCTTGAAGATGAAATTCTTTTGAGAGAGTGGAATTCCGCAAGATACGGTGATCTACAAGGATTTTAGAGGCAAGTTGAAAGAATGGTAATAGGCTTTCATATAAACCTTTAGAAAGATGAGACGTTAAAGGGAACATCATCTGATGGACTTGGAAACATTAACTGAGAAGGAAGGGAATACTGGACTTGAGAACAATAGGCAGATGACCTTGATTGTTAAAAACTTGGTTAACAAAAATGGATGTTGGCGAACTAGGAAAAATATTCAGTTCGCATGAGTTCCGTAGAGGGAACATCACACAACAAAAAATCAAGGTAAAGGTGCATGGTCGAGCGCCAGAAGGACTAAAAAGAATTTTAGAAATTAAAAGAGAGCAAGAATCTCAACATGAAGTAGCTATGGAGGGAAAACGAGCACATCAAAAGGTCTCAGAGTGAAAGTAAACACTTGTCAGGAAGTGTCCGAGTTTGCAATAGTCAAAGAGAGGTTATTACGAGATTTAAAAGAAGTAGAAATTTCCCTCAAGGAATTGTAAGGGAATATCAAAAATCTGGATAAGTAAACGGTAAGCAAGATCTTTTAAGTGAAGAGGAAAAGACACATAAGGATTGTCGGATAAGGTTTGATTTCAACGAATTAATTCAAACCTTCAAAGGAAGTTTAAGCGATCATTGACGATTCAACTTAAGATTTCAAAGTTGCACTACTCGAGAGGAATAGTACACTGCCAAGGAATAAATGCTCAAGGTTATTCCTTGTGTGGGAATGGAAAGGTTAAAATAAAATAGACTTTCAACCGGTATGATAGAATTGTGATAGAAACGCCATAACAGAAAGTGGAAAGTCAAAATGGTGTATATGGCGGTTCATGGCTCTAAATGGCCTGAAAGAGAGTTAAAACTGAAGGGTACAAGGTACAATAATATGAAATGGAGATTAAAAGTTTAGGAACTCAAAAGTCGGTTGGCTAGTTGGGTTCGTACGGCATCTTGAAAAAAAAATTCGGCCTTCTGCTTGAAACTGGTTTAGCATAAATTGTTAGAAGGTTAAAGATAGGTAACTGAAAAGGAATGTCATGGTAGGCTTAAAAATTGACCAGCAAAAGAAGATATGCATACCTTAAAAGAACAGGCAGCATTAGGTGAAATAGTTACAATATCGACACTACCCTTAGGAGGGGAGCTGAGAATAAACACAAGTAAAAAGAATGTTCTGACATTAAAAGGTTCAGCAAACCTTGAATTTGCATGAACGATGGGAGTGCAAAAAAAAATTAGAACTTTGAAGAGAATTTGTTTCTTGATTTGAAAAGTAAGAAAGAATGAATTTGTTCAAAAGAAAGGCCCATGGAGATATGGTTCGGAGATAATTCATGACACCAAGCCGAGAGAGTTTGTTGCGTTTAAAGATCTCAAGTGAGGGATTACATGAGAAACAAATTACCGGAAAAAAGTATAACTACAAAAGGGCACGAAAAGGGTCTTAACATCAAACATGGCATGCTGGAGGATAGCATCTTGGATCTCGTTTAACACTGAAAAAGAAACTATAACGTTAACTTTACAAACTCCTACTAAAAGATTTAACTCATAAGGAGATCAAACTTCAGGGAACTCCTAAACATAACAGTCGTAACTTACTACCCTCTTAGCCCAAACTCTAAGTCAAAGAGGTGAATATTCCTTTTAGGTTGCTGTGTAAGATTTTTTTTTACTCTGGATCTGATATTATCAATTTGTACAGAACAAACGAAGAAGAATTTGAGCACAATCCAAAGAGAAAAGATTTAGATACCGGAGTTTTCCAGGTAATATAAAAATATTATAATTTTTGAATGAAGTTAAGTTGGTCAAAAACAGTTATTTCTGAAGATTGCACAAGCTGCCAGAATTTCCAGATTAATAAACACATTGTTGAATTGCAAATCGAGATCAAACGAAAAAGAATCTGAACTTAATTCCAAAATAAAAGCTGTAGATAAAGTTGTTGTCTGCAACATATCAAAAATTCAGGTCATTTGAAGATGTTTAACCTGTTCAAAACAGAAGAAGAAGTGATGGTGCTGCTGCAGATTTTCTGGACAGAGTGTCCGGTATAAACATGAATTTTCTGAATAATCCATAATGATTATCGAGTTGGTGTAAGCAGAGAAATTGTAGATAAGACAGAAATCTACTCGCTGAAGATTTTCAGAATTTTTTGGAGTATGGAGAGACAGTCTTATGTTAAAGGGAAAACACGGAAACAAAAGCATTCACTCATGTTGGGTAAATCCAAACACGAGGACAATGAAAAGTATGTGCCAAAGTAAGAGACCTTTAACACTATGAGTTGAAACAATGTTGAGAGTACTTGGAAATAATAAAGTTACACATGGAGTTTGTGTAGAACCATCTTTCAAGCAAAGCAAAGGTCAAAGAATGTTGATGAACTCAAACCAAGTGATAGTGAAAAGAGAAAGTGGAGTGAGTTGTAAACAATTAATATGTCAATCAAATATCATTCTCTGCTTGCCAAAGTTAGGTCAAGATAAAAGTAAACTTAGATTGACCATCCTCACGAGGTCTATGACAAAAGAGATCAAGAGAACTTCATGATGTATGACATCATTAAGGAAATGCAGGACAATGCCGGAGACCTTTACTCAAAAAGGACAATACATCTCAAGTCTATGAACTCAAGCTCAGATTCAAAATTGCGAGACAAGGGGATATGTCTCAGAATCAATACTTTAATCAACTATCTAAGGCATGGCAACACCTAGATATGTTGGAAACTCACCCTTCGAATGATGTTAAAGATGCCGCACTTTTTAAAGACATTATCGAGAAAGAGAGTATTCAAATTCCTTATCTTGATCGAATCCTACTCTTGATGATGTCGAGGTAGAATTCTTGCTACTAAACCTCTTCCAAATCTCAAATCCATGTTTGCCGAGGTCAAACATGAGGAAAGCAGGAGGAAAGTGATGCTGTGAACCCCTGGCCGACAACCCACTTGAAAGTGCCACCGCCGACCGTCAGGAACCTGGCTGAGGCTATGAGGCTTACAGAAGCCCGGCCGATAAAATCGGGAAGTCGTTTCGCTGACCACCGCAAACGCACTAATCACACCAAGGACACTTCTTTGGAAGCTACATGGCAAGCCTAACTCCTCCAAGACCTCCGCACTCTACCAAGGAAAGTCGTGTGCATACATGTAAGTGAGGAAGAAGATGACAACAGTTGAATGCTCACCTTGCTCGCATTCAAAGCCTTCCTAACTCAACAAAAGGGAGGTAGTCACTCTACCGACATAGCCTCTCATGCCAAGACAAAAATTCTACTCATCTATTAGTAATGAAACTGGATTGTTGACTCTGGGCCTCATCCCATATGACTGTAATAAAAATCTCATTACTCAACTTAAGCCATGTCCCCAAATTCACAATATTAAGATCATTGACGGATCTATCTCTATTGCAAAAGGTTTTTGTCAAAAAGCGCACTTACTAACAAGATATGCCTGCAGAATGTCCTATTTGTTCCAAAATTAGATTGCAATCTCATATCTCACAAGAAACTTACTAAAGATTTGAACTGGATCGTTGTTTTTAATGTAAACTTAGATATTCATGTGTAGAGAAGGTGAAGAGATTTCAATAGAAGTTAAAAATCAACCAAGAGGACCTCGACTTTAAGGTGTTGGCGTAAGACTCATCACCCACAAGATCCAAAGCTTTACTTAAGGGTTTCACTTAACCTGTCGACAAGCTACGGTTTGGAACTTCAAGCGAAGAAAGAGTTTCTACTAAGGATACTAGAAGGAACAAAACTGAGGTGATCGATCACATGAAATATGTGAGCGAGAGACTCAACCTAACCTTCGTCTCGAAGACTCTCACTGGAGTCAAACGATAACTAGACCACGGTTTAAGGATTCTTAGTCTTACGAGGATTACCACCAATCTCAAGTTCTAAAAGGTCTAAAGGAATCTTATCTTAGAGGAAGAGATGCCTAGCAATTGATGCCAAGATTATTCAACTCCAAGAAAGGGCGCTTCTCTCTTGATACCAAGCTGTAACACCCTTAGGATTTCATGCTCCGGATACCGAGCCAAACTTATCCGGAAGAGCGTTCTCTTGTGTTTATCACATTCTCAAACTCTCTTCACAAAGCTTTACTTAAGCGTCTGAACATTAAATAAATCTAATATTATCGCTCAACCTAACCTTCGTCTCCTCTGCATTGTCGTTCTTATCGAATAAAAATCTTATCTTAGGAAGAGATGCCTAGAAATGAGAAGGACGCTCTCTCTCGCGGAAGCTAAAAAACGACTCGGGTAAAAGCGTAAAAGCTACTATGAATAGAAATTAACCATACTAAAGATGGAAATGTAACTTTATTACATTAAAAGGAAAATACGAAATCCAAAATAAACGTACGGCAAGTCTCGAAAGACCAAAAGCCTACTCCAAAGGTACTAAAAAGTCTATTAAATGAATAAGAGAATAAACAAAAGATAAATCTTCAACGAGGCGTCGTCATCAAATCCTCCTAAATAAACATGCTCAACTCTGTTAAATCTTCTCACCCCACAATGCATACAAAAGAAAATGCAAATGAGGTAAGTATAAAGTACTTAGTAAAAGTGAGAAGCTATGACAACAATTAAGATTTATAAAGAAAAGATATTTAATCGTTTAGTTATTTATGTGTGACCGACTCAATCTGGGGTTCACTTCATGTCCATCAACATGAATTGACTAAACGTTTCTACTTAACTTATCTATGTTACAACCGCACTCAGGACCTACTGCTGTATCCACTTTTGGGACACTCTTGGCAACATATTAGTGGATCACACCAATATCCACGAAGTCTAGAATAGGTAGACTCCGATAATCGCGCACACCTCAAAGTGAAGTCCCTCCGTGCTTAAGGTTTTTGACCTCACGGAGTTCTTCCACCTTCGAGGTAGCACACACATCGCGATATAGACTGGTGTCTATCCAAGAGAGACATGTTGTTTAATCTTTTATTAGTCAAATACGTAATTTTATTAGAATGATTAACTAACCACCTATGTGTTTTCAATTAATCTCCCTCACATTTACTACTCTCTTCCTAGACAACTAGACATCAACAAGGCCTAGCAATTACACAGACATTGATGAATGCTAATTCATCAAAGCACAAGCCTATCATGCTCTTCCGACGGATCCGAACTTCAACTCTCTTTAAGAGTACATTCGGTGTTTTAACTGAACGAATCAGAAGTTCAATTCAGGCTTGTATATGTTTATCCAATATTATCATATCATAAATAAGGGTTTTAAAGCTATAATAACATGATTATGAAGCTCGAAACCAAGCTGAAACGATAAAACAGTAAAAACAAGGTAAAACAGGTCAAACGCCCGTTTGACATCCTATGGACGCCCGTTTGGCATTGAACGCCCATCCACTAACCCCAAACTCCCGTCTGTCGAAAATGGCTACATCCTGAATCAAAAGTCTAACCTCAAACGCATTTCTGCCTTGTGCAAACGCCCGTTTGAGCTACTATGATCGCAAACGCCCGTTTGCCTGGGTTTTTCCCAAAACGCTAAAATCTTCAAACGCGATTTCTAATCCGTTTCTAACCTAATTAACCTCGTTTTCAACACAGTAAAACACAGAAAACATATCTAATCAAACCATAGCATCTATGATCATCGATCAACGAAAAGACACATCTTTCTATCATCTAAACACCTTAGAACTTGATCTAATCCTTATAAACGACAATTGGAATCATAGGAAGAGCCTCTTACCTTAATTGCCAGCAAAACCGCAAGCAAAACTCCAAGCAGCTGCAACAACTGTTGATCCTCAACCCCAAAACCTATGTGATCAACCAGAAACCCTAAAATCCTATTTCTTTGCAGAAAACCGAAACTGAAAAAGCCTATAAAACTGAAGATTACCTGGGTTTACTGCTGTAAAACTATTTTTAGATTATTCTACGCTTCAAGACGATCGTTTCGACTACTCATGGCTGCGAAACAGTGCTACGGATCACAAGATACGAATTTTCAAGAATCGAACTCTACGAATACCGAAAACTAGTGCTAAACTGAAAACTTACGAAATCGAGAGATGTTATTTTCCAAAGTTGCGTCTCCTCGCGCTGACCGCTTTTCTCTCCTGCGGCATCTTGAACAGATGAACGGATTGATCACACGGTTGAAGTTTACGTTCTCCTTTTTCTTGGCATCTTCTGCGTCTTTCTTCTTCAGCGCCGCTCCTCTTATTTTTTTTTTCAGAAATCTGCGTGACTTGATGTTATGAAGGAATTAAGGAAATTATTTCCTTAAATACTAATTATTAAAATCTTTTAATAATCAATATATTTATTCCATAATAACTATATTTTCCAAAATTCTTAATTAAATCCTTTTTAATAGAATAAATAATAATTAGGTCGTAGTAAATACAACCAATGACTATTTTACCCTTTTACGAAAAGTCGGGATGTTACAGGCACTGAGAGCCGATGAGCAAACTCGAGACACGTAGACCGCCTGATTGTCAGCACATTAAAAGTTTCGGAGGAAGACACATACATTTTCTTTCTTAATTTTTTTTTTGTCATGTCTCAAGTTTTCATTAGTTAGATCATATCGTATAATGTTAGATTTTCAACAAGTGGCAATTTCAACCATGAATGTAAAAAGAAAGAAAGTTATATATAACGATTGCATAATCCAATATGGTCATTCAGGATATTATATCAAAAGATCATAAAATTTTTAATCAAGATTGTCAATAATGAAGTTTTATTATCAAAATAAACTTTGTTTTTTTTCATTATCATACTAAAGTTTGTTTTATATTGTTAGATAGCTTTTACAATTCGTTTTATTTTAATACACACGAATCTATATGTATGTATGTATGGTATGCATCTATCGGGTAATTCTTGAGCAGTAGTTTCTAACAAATGACATCGATGGTATGCGGCCTTTGCACCAATGTCACGAATCTGCTTTTTTTTTTTTTTTGTGTGTGTCTATTTGGTGTCCGTATAAATTATTTTCGCATTAACGGTACGTTTCTGAAAAAATATATGTTAACTTAATTTTTCGTTTTTAATGTGTTGTAGATTGAGATAGGTTCAGGATCCTGAGTTGTCGTTGCGTATGTTATGTGCTCATGTTAGATATGGTTATGAAACTGAACATGAATCTTATCATGTGTCATTATGTGCGTGTTATTGCTTTTCTGTGAACACGGATATTCATGGTTCTTTATTATTAAGTATTAATCGCCATATACTATTATTAGAATACTATTGTTTATGTTCATAATGGATGTATCCTTCGGGATACTCATTTGCACCACATCCTCCATTATGAGTTTACATCATGACGTTGTATATATCAGTGAATACATGTATAAGCATGAATGCAAGCACGCCGACTAAGGGCGTTGCGTGTAGATATGTTTGAAAACACATAATACACGTTGACTATAAATGTTATTTATAGACATGTATGTATGCATGCAAGTATGCTAAGTAAGTAGTATGATAAGTTGACCGGTAATTATGCAAGTATGCGGTAAGTAAACGGTATAACATGAACCTAAGTTATATTCATGGAATGCTAGTACGTTTCAAGTAGTTTTATTATCTTTTGTGTGGCTTTAATCTTTAAAAAAAAATTAAAATTGGTAACTGATGTATTTCGGCTACTTACAAACATGAATATATACCTATTTTGCTTTCGGGTAACACAAGATAAAGAATTTGAAACAACAACTATTAACTATTGAAATTCCAAGATTAATTATTCAATGAATGAGATAGTATTAATATTTTATTTATTTATGATTATCATCTATGGATATATATCCATCAATATTTTTTTAGTAACATCATGCGGATTATTCAAACATATGTTGTTGGTGAAATTTAAAATATGATCTTGGTCTCGACTCCTTTGACCCTCGGTTTTAATATACAATTGCCAACGAAAATAGTCAGGCTAACAATTAATATTTCTTTTCATTTAAGTACATGTTTTTTTTTTCCTAAAAAAATACATGTTTTTAAACAATATATTGTAACCTTTAAATATTGATGATCAAGTTGATTATAAAAAAAATATATGGCACTTATTTAAAAAAAAAAATATATGGCACTTTACTATAGGTACAAATCAATCGCATGCATATGATATGATAGATTTTACAATAACATATTCAAACAACAACAACAACAACAACAACCACCAAAAAAAAAAAAAAAAAAAAGAAAAAGGTCAATGAAATATTTTAATTGTTGTGTAGAATGAACATACCTCCGTTCACTTAGGAGTTAGGATCCAAACATAATGTGCCCCCGGAAAGGTGAAATTTTTGGGTAGTACGTATCTACGTGTGGATATGTAAAGGTGGCACGATCAGAACCACACAGTTTAAGTGCAGAATAAATTCGTGTGGTGTGTGGTGTGTGATGACGGAAAAATTCACTGTTATTTTCATAACATTTCACCCCGTTTTTAATATCATTTTGAGCACCTTTATATCAATTTGAGTCATTAATTCCTAGATTTCATAAAAATATATAAGTCATGACTATTTTATAAAATATCGTGTTTTATAAGTTTTTATTAGTTTTATCTTAGGTTTAATGCTTAGGAGTATCGTGTCAGTTCGTTTGGTATTTTGGTGGTTTATTGCGGGATTATAAGTAGACCAAAATCCTACGTATTACATGTTTTGAGCCCTAAAAGAGGTGTTTAGAGGTTAGAAGAAGGTCATGCGAACTACGAGTTCAAATGGATCAAATTTTCTTAAGTCTTAATCGTTACATATTTTCGATGAAGATTTGACCCAGCTTAGAGGCATTTTCAGGGGATGACTTCTTAATGAAAGTTGTAGATCTTCAAATAAGCTTTCCAACGCATTTTGAATCAAGTCAATTGGAATTCTACAACTCAAATGGTGGTCAAGTGGCTAATCGGTTCATATCGGTAGAAATCCCGAAAGCGACACGACTTACGAATGGCTCATCAAAACGACATTTTCTGAAGAAGAGTCCTTCATAAAAGTTGTAGAGTTTTCCGAGAGCTTAATTATGACATTTGGATCACGTCATTTGGAGGTCTACAACTTCGAGATATGAATTTTAGAAGTTTAATATATAATTATATAATTATATATACATACGAGCACATGCAGTTAGTTAGAGGTAATGATGAGTAATGATTACACCGGACCGGTCCGGCTCCTTCAGACAGTCCGGCCTCAACATTCTTTTATATATATCTGAGAGTTTTAAGCGGATGAAACCTTTGCTCTTCTCTCTTCTTCTTCTTCCATCTTCTTTATTTTATGTTGGGGGCTATATGTAGTTATATATGTAGTTATAATGTCGATTGTAATAACCCGATTAGTTATACTTTTAATATAGTTTCATTTCCGCTTTTATTGCTTTCTTTTACTTTTATGCAATTAGTATAAATATATATATATATATATCATTATACTATATATATATCTATATCTATATATATCTATATATATATCTATCACGTATATATATAAATTGTAGTTATTTTATTTACTGTTTTGTTTTCTTTTCGTTTTATTTCTTTTTATATATATATTTATATATATCTATATATACGCATATATATCTATATACTAGTATTTATATATATATGTATGTATTTAGATATATATATTTTTATTTTCGTTGTTATTTCCGTTGTTATGAATAGCTAAAGTAAGTCACATAGTCGAATCATGTAAAATTTGGTGAAATCAACCCTTGGAAAATGAAATAGGGAGTGTGTAGTCTTTTTATTATTATATCTCACATATTTCACGTCTTAGAACTTGTTATATGATTTGGGCTGGATTGACAACCTGGGTCAAATATCACACACATCACTCTTGAAGAGTTGTTCGAGATAGAGTGGTGTGGGAAAAGGGTTCTAAAATCGGAGGTAAAACATACCGTGTTTTAGGTCGTGAATTCAGGCCAGCGCTCATCGATGTATTATTATCAACATAATAATTCGAATGTGGTAGTTTAGATTAGTGTAGTTTAGTGTTAGACCCGGGGTTGAACTATGAAGTGCGGGTGGTTCTTGAGCCAGCGATGACAAGTTGTTTCACGAAGTATTTCGGGTAGACCATGGATTAGGTAAAGCTTGGTTTCTTTGCTTTGACACATTCTCGTTAAGATGTTCGGTGTAATGCGTTGATGAGTATCGGGGGTAATGCGTCGACCGAGTAATTTCGGACTTGTTTCCTAACGAGGTTTTTCGTGGAAACAGAGCGTCTCACAGCACTTAATCATGTTAGATTAATCGGTTTTCTAAAGGGAGAATTAGTTAACCTCACATAGGATGTTGAAGGAGAGTTGTTCAGATTTTAGCATCAGAATTAGGAGCACGCACCCGTGAGATTGAGTGTGAGAGTTCATTTGCACACTTCCAGTTTTGTCTATCCGTGGGGTTGAAATTAACTATTTTGATCATGGTTCGGCTATGTCTTTTAAAACCAAGTAGTTTAATTTTCTTTCTTTTCTATTTTTAGTATAACACTCCACCTAAACTTTGACCGCCTAGACTAAGTTTTACGTTCACTTTGGTATTCACAACCACATTTCTCTTGGGACGACCTCATTACTCCAGTAGCTATCCTAACAATCGACACAGTACTCTGCCAGGTTAGAGTTAGTTTACCTGATTAGTCTTTATAAATGTATTTTTAGTGGGTGAATTTTTCGCTCATAAAAAATTGGCGCCGTTGCCGGGGACCAATATTTTAGTGGGTGTATTTTTCTCTCATAAAAAATTGGCGCCGTTGCCGGGGAAATGTGTGATATTGTTGTGATATCTTGTAAGTGAACCGAAGGCTTGGGCCTAGGTTTTATAAATTTAAAAAAAAAAAAAAAAAAAAAAAAAAAAAAAAGAATTTTATTGTTTTCCTGTTGTTTTCTGAGATCTTGCAGATTGAGTTTAAATGGATAGATTTTTCAATCAAAACTACTCACCTGAACAACAATATTCCTACCAACCACAGGCACCGGAACAATGTTATCATCAACAGTTCGTGCCTCAACCTCAATATCAACAGCAGAATAACCAGGGTTCTTGGTCCTATAATTGCCCAAATGCATACCAGGACCAAAATTATGGTTATTCGAGTTATGAGCCACAACATTACGAGGTTACTCCGAACCCTAATGCTTATCAGGATTACAGTGTTCATACTCGGCCACGTTGATAGCTTTAACCATATTCACCCATCGATCGATTATGCGGAATGGCAAGAGGACTACTACTCACCTCCAATGAATCAAAGTCAATATGATCGATGCGCCCCATGCCACAAGAAGAATTCACCGACAGTCAAATAGAGCAACTAGAGCGATTGAACCGGATCTTGGAAGAGCGACAGCATTGGACATGCGAGGAGTTCAAGGTAAATCTTGACTCCGCTATAAGAAATCTTCAAGACAAGGTAGGGCAATTGATTGAATTAGTGAGGTATGTGAAAGAGCGCGAGACAAGTGCAATAGAGGTGGTTAGGGATGAAAATGTTATCACTGAAAAAGTTCAGGATGAGAATGAGGTTGATAATTCGATTCGCGAAGAAAAAGTGCAAGATTTGGAGATGACAGAGTTAGAGGAGCGAGAGATTGATTGGCCATCTTTAGTAAAGCCACTGGGAGAGTTGGTAATAGCTGATATATCGGTCCCGGATTACTATCCACTCTGTGAGGATAAATTTTCTGCGGTCCAGTTCATATACTCCCCAATGGATGAGCTTTATGGTAATTTTCAAAGAAGATGGTTCGACGATCGATAAAAGAAGATTTTAATTTGGGGAGATAACATCGAGGCCAAGCGAGTGCGTTTCTAGACAATTTAATTTCTTTGGTTCTCGCATTGTTAATTTTTCTTAAGCTATTGATCTTCTTAAGTTCTGATTTTGGTTGATAACTTGTAAATACTACTTTTGTCGAGCAAACGACGTTAAACAAAAGCGCTACCGGGAGGCAGCCCGTTAAATAATAATTTGAATAAGCCTAGTCTTAATGAAATGTAGAATCTGTATGAAAGATGAACACAAAGCACAACCAAGTCTCAGGATGAATGTTTGAATTTCATTAAGAGGGAACGATTAGGAGCTTATCCGAAAATCCCGATGGAGAAAAAAGAAAACATTCAAATACATCATTTCTTGGACTTAGGTTATTGAACCCTTGAGGATCTGGGTATAAAAGACTCACTACATTTCATTTTATGATCTAGTCTGTTTCAAATTTACAGTCGTTTGTAGTATAGTGGTGAGTATTCCCACCTTAATAAAACTGTGTGTAATAAAAATGAATCTAGGAATAGCTGACTTGACTATGATATATGCTCATGTGATACGTATATGCTTAGATGTTCTGTGTTTTACCCGTGTGGGTTATTTTTCCATCTAAAGCTATTATATTGCCTATCGAATTTTCTGACGTGACAGTGCCATTATCTTATTATTCCCATATCCCTATTCGATATTATGGCACGAGGACCATGTCCCGTGTTTTCTTTGTTTTAAGTTTTGGTATAGGGATTCGGATCGTGCTTTCTCATGGCTGTTACGGGATTCGATAGCATCTTTCTGCCTGGTTTATAAGCTAAGTCTTCCTCTCTATCTCATTTACACTCTGAGAATAATGCAAAATCGTAAGTGGGGGGTAGAAACGTGGTTGGCTTAGAAATGGCAGTAAGTGTTTAAACCCTTAGTTTTTGATTCTCTTTCGAGCATTATTGAGTTGATTAAAATGAACTGTATAAGGTATATTTTTCATGGATTTGAAGATGTAATGATCGATTTGGATGTATATAACCAATGTGAACCGAAAGTACATTTTAACCTCAAATTTATTTGTGTAACATGAATTCCTTCACATAAGCCTTTGATATTGAAGCGAAAATTTTAAACTGTACCCATTCAGTATTCTAGTGGTTTATCCTAGAAATAGCAGTAGCTTAGTACCTAATTTACGAACATGTCTTTGTGAATATCGAAAGGTTTGAATGTGATAGAAAGAATATCAAAATAAGTGAGCTATCTATATGTCGGTTGTAGCTACCAATGATTTGAGTGCGGTAGGGCGTTATCACGAAACGTCCTATACCACTATGAGGCTTAAAAGCTCCCGATTGCCTGATGATATTAGTCCAGCTAGGGTGTTATCACGAAACATCCTATTGCTGGGAATGAGGGCATAAGCTACACATGTGGAAAAAAAAAAAAAAAAAAAAAAAAAAAAAAAAAAAAAAAAAGAGAGAAGTTATCTTCTGACTATCCCCAGTATAAACTAAATGATATGCATTAGGGATTATCCTAATAAGTACACGGGAGGACTTTGTGTGGGCTATCATTCATGCTATACCTAGGAAAGTCATTAGGATTGTCTGAATGGATATTTGTGCGTTTGCTTGATTTATTCAAGAGAGGAAAGTGGAAATTGAAAAGGCTTGTCACACACACACTCTGTTATACATTTATATTAAGGTTAACGTGTGGTTATGATTCGATTGGTTACATCATCTGGTTGGCCTTTATATTTTATATCTTCATGAATTTTTCCTCATTCATTTTATTTTATAGCTTATTTTGTTCGAGGGACGACCAAAAGTAAGTGGGGGTTTGTGATGACGAAAAATTCAACATTTATTTTCATAACATTTCACCCGTTTTTAATATCATTTTGAGCACCTTTATATCAATTTGAGTCATTAATTCCTAGATTTCATAAAAATATATAAGTCGTGACTATTTTATAAAATATCGTGTTTTTATAAGTTTTATTAGTTTTTGTACGGTTTAGTAACCGGAGTATCGTGTCAGTTCGTTTGGTATTTTGGTGGTTTATTGCGGGATTATAAGTAGACCAAAATCCTACGTAACGACATGTTTTGAGCCCTAAAGAGGTGTTTAGAGGTTAGAAGAAGGTGCCACAAGCTTACGAGTTCAAATGGATCAAATTTTTCTTAAGTACTTAATCGTTACATATTTTCGACGAAGATTTGACCCAGCTTAGAGGCATTTTCAGGGGATGACTTCTTAATGAAAGTTGTAGATCTTCAAATAAGCTTTCCAACGCATTTTGAATCAAGTCAATTGGAATTCTACAACTCAAATGGTGGTCAAGTGGCTAATCGGTTCATATCGGTAAAATCCCGAAAGCGACACGACTTACGAATGGCTCATCAAAACGACATTTTCTGAAGAAGAGTCCTTCATAAAAGTTGTAGAGTTTTCCGAGAGCTTAATTATGACATTTGGATCACGTCATTTGGAGGTCTACAACTCGAGATATGAATTTTAGAAGTTTAATATATAATTATATAATTATATATACATACGAAAGCACATGCAGATTAGTTAGAGGTAATGATGAGTAATGATTACACGGACCGGTCCGCTCCTTCAGGACCTGGTCCGGCCTCAACATTTGCCTATATATACAGAGTTTTAAGCAGATGAAACCTTTGCCTCTTCTCTCTTCTTCTTCTTCTTCCATCTTTATTTTTATGTTGGGGGCTATATGTAGTTATATATGTAGTTATAATGTCGATTGTAATAACCCGACTAGTTATACTTTTAATATAGTTTCATTTCCGCTTTTTATTGCTTTCTTTTACTTTTATGCAATTAGTATAAATATATATATATATATACGTATACTATATATATATCTATATCTATATATATCTATATATATATCTATACATTATATCTATATAAATTTGTAGTTATTTTATTTCTGTTTTTGTTTTCTTTAGTTTTATTTCTTTTTATATATATATATTTATATATATCTATATATACGCATATATATCTATATACTAGTATTTATATATATATGTATGTATTTAGATATATATATTTTATTTCGTTATTATTTCATTTTGTTATGAATAGCTAAAGTAAGTCACATATAGTCGAATCATGTAAAATTTGGTGAAATCAACCCTTGGAAAATGAAATAGGGAGTGTGTAGTGCTTTTATTGTTATATCTCACATATTTCACGTCTTAGAACTTGTTATAACAGATTTGGGCTAGATTGACAACCTAGGTCAAATATCACACACATCACTCTTGAAGAGTTGTTCAGATAGAGTGGTGTGGGAAAAAGGGTTCTAAAATCGGGAGGTAAAACATACCGTGTTTTAGGTCGTGAATTCAGGCCCGCGCTCATCGATGTATTATTATCAACATAATAATTCGAATGTGGTAGTTTAGATTAGTGTAGTTTAGTGTTAGACCCCGGGGTTGAACTATGAAGTGCCGGGTGGTTCTTGAGCCAACGATGACAAGTTGTTTCACGAAGTATTTCGGGTAGACCATGGATTAGGTAAAGCTTCGGTTTCTTCGCTTTGACACATTCGTTAAGATGATGTTCGGTGTAAATACGTTGATGAGTATCGGGGTAGTAACGTCGACCGAGTAATTTCGGACTTGTTTCAACGAGGTTTTTCTCGGAACAGAGCGTCTCACAAACACTTAATCATGTTAGATTAATCGGTTTTCTAAAAGGAGAATTAGTTAACCTCACATAGGATGTTGAAGGAGAGTTGTTGATTTTAGCATCGAATTAGGAGCACGCACCCGTGAGATTGAGTGTGAGAGTTCATTTGCACACTTCCGATTTTGTCTATCCGTGGGGTTGAAATTAACTATTTTGATCATGGTTCGGCTATGTCTTTTAAAACCAAGTAGTTTAATTTTCTTTCTTTTCTATTTTTAGTATAACACTCCACCTAAACTTTGACCGCCTAGACTAAGTTTTACGTTCACTTTGGTATTCACAACCACATTTCTCTTGGGACGACCTCAGACTCTCCTTGTAGCTATCCTAACAATCGACCTGGTACTCTGCTGCCATTAGAGAGTTAGTTTACCTGATTCAGTGAGTCTTTATAAATGTATTTTTAGTGGGTGAATTTTTCGCTCATCAAAAATTGGCGCCGTTGCCGGGGACCAATATTTTAGTGGGTGTATTTTTCTCTCATCAGTGTGCCACGAAGGCTATCCGCACGTAGGTACGGTGTATGCAAAAACTTCCCCCCGGAAAGGGTAATGATGTACTGTAGTTACTTCATTTAAGTCTACATTACAATTATATTCAATTTAATTTTGTAGTTGTAATTATTTTATATTTTTGTAAATTATTTTACAAGTGAAAAATATGTGGTGAGATGATTATGATGTAAAAATGGTGTTGATAACGTCGGAATTATCATGGTTGTTTAGTGGTGAATATCTGGCTGTAATGGGTGTATCAAAGTGGTGTTTGCTGGTGGTGTCCGGCGGTGCTAGAGGATTCCGGCGGTGGTGCTTTATAAGAGATTAGAGAGTGGACAAATTGGCTTTACCTTATGTTTTATAGATTGATCGTCCTCCCTTCAAATGGGTTACACACTGCCCTATTTATAGGGGAGCCAAATGAGGACATATAGTACAAACAGATATTTATCTACAGTAGCGGGCTCGTAGCGGAGCTAATAGGTCACGCTCTCAATGGCCTCGCCGATCCTTGTATCTTTATATCTTGTCATGGGCGAGGTCGCTGGCGGACCTAATGACCTGGGGTTCGCGGGCCGGCCCCTAGCCTGACAAAGTCGCATAGAACCAAAGGCTTGGAGCAAGCCGACGGCTTGTGAGTTCGCCGGTGGCTTTATCCACTATTTTGGGGGGTCGAATGGACCCGAATAAGAATCCATGGGTCGAATTACGATTTAGGCATATCAGTGGCCCCCTACTCCGTGCCTTAAGCATTTTCTTGAAATGTTTAGGCAGGGAGTAAAGTCTGTTCGCGGATCCGTTGCCTTGAAATACTGTGATGGCTCGCTATTATGGCGGATCGTTTGTTAGCTTTTTGGTTTGAGAGCCTTTGGTCATATAGAAGGTTCGCTCGAAGGCGAGTTTCCAAACAAGATACCGACCTATAGGTTTGTCTAACAAGACTGTTCGCTCCAGGGCGAACTCCAAAATATGATGCCAACCTAGAGGTCGGTCTTACAAGAAGGTTCGCTCCAGGGCGAACTCTAAAATATGATGCCGACCTAAAGGCTGGTCTTACAAGTTTGGCATATGAAGCCTTAGGCATTGGTAGCCTGTTTTGTGGCCTACGGTCTTGACCTTGTCGTTTTGTGAGACTTATTTTTTAGGCTCGCGATATGAAGCGGCCTTGTCGTTTTGTCCGACATATTTTTGCAGCTTTTGTGATGTCAAGCGTCTCACTGCGGGGGCCGCGCTATGAAGCGGACGACCCAGTCGTTTTGTACGACTTATTTTTTAGGCTCGCGCTATAAAGCGGACGGCCTTGTCGTTTTGTCCGACTTATTTTTGCAGCTTTTGTGACGTCAAGCGTCTCACTGCGGGGGCCGCGCTATGAAGCGGACGACCCAGTCGTTTTGTCCGACTTATTTTTTAGGCTCCTGCTATAAAGCGGGCGGCCTTGTCGTTTTGTCCGACGTATTTTTACAGCTTTTGTGACGTCAAGCGTCTCGCTGTGGGGGCCGCGCTATGAAGCAGACGACCTTTTACGACTTAAAGCCTTTTTTGTGCCGCGCTATTAAGCGGGCGGACTTTTGTTGAGAAAATCCGTGTTGATAGCGAGCTTGTAACAGAGAGCTCGTTGATAGAGAGCTTTATAATAAATGAGCTCGTTGATATTATCAACTCTTTTGGCCTTTTCTAGATTTCCCTTTGTTCGTAATAATCTTTATTTTTCCGTTACTTAACTTGTGGCCGCAAATTCGGGCTTTGAATGCATGTTTGCTTTGTTTTTATAATGATTTTGCCCCCGTGTTTTTTAGCTTGAATCTTTATGTTTCGATACCGGCGCATCTGATGTGGAGTTGTCGGATTCCACATTGATTGTGGTCGAAAGGGGAGCGTTTGGATAGGTGTCAGTATTTAGGCCGTAACTTTCGGCCCCGATATCCGTTTCGCGCGCAGGATTCCATTTCGGAAACCTCTTTCCGATGCCGACGACATGGTGAACTGCCGAAGGGGGTTTATGGCTGTTTCGAAGCCAAAATCAGCTGTTTTCCCTTCCATTTCGGACATCGAAGACTTTTGCACGTTTTTCGTATTTTTCTTGTTTCATTTTCGAATTCAATAAAGATCCGATTCCAGATTTGTTCGTTTGGGAAAGTCTTTGAATTCATCGCATCTTGATTTCCATGCTGATTTATTTCAATAATAAATTCTGTAATTTTATATTTTCGGAGCGTATTGTGTCCGGGCAGCCATAAAATCCCGGCTTGTGGGATGATAATCTTTTCCGAGTCTATACATATATATACATATATGGCCCCCTTGTTTTTGGCGACCTCTGTCTGACGCCCTAGGGTTGACCTCGCTCCTGCGTGGGATCGCTTCCCGGACCGGTAAGGGTGCTCGGCCTAGAGCTATCAGTCGAGAGTTGGTCAGATACATTCTCTCGGCATACTTGGCATATTCTCTCATTTCTGTGACCTCTGGATCCTCTTGGAATCCTGGGATCTTTTCTGGCACCACGATCGCCGCCTTTTCTTGGCGAGCTTGTTCTAAAGCCTGCAGCGGCCTCTTTAAATTTAGTCCTCTGGTTCAGGACATTTCGGCGTCGTCTGCGACTAGAGCCTTCGATGGGATCGGTCCCAATCTGCGGTGGGATTATCAAGTGCCTCTCCCCCACCCTCGATGTGAGGCTGATTCTGCGTGACCCTTTTGGCCGGCATTTGAATACCAATGGTAAACCCCTACTTCCAGTCATCGCCTTTTAATGCGAACTGGTTTCGCTTAGAGATACGATTGTTATTCTGGTCGCCATTGACTCTCTGACAACCTGATCTTTTCTGACACCCTCAACTACTTCGTACTTTCTTTGACTTTTAGGGAGCTAGACGAAGATCTTTTGGGTAGCGACATCTCAGATGAGGTAGTGGCCGGAAATATGAATTTCAGGGGAAGAAAGTGATGATTTAAGCGCCACAACCCGTAAATTTGTATGATTTTTATCTCGAAAATAGATGTACTATCAAGGAAACAACGTCGGCTTCTTTTTGACAAAGTGGCTTCCAGAATGATAAGAAAAGCAATGACTCGGCTTTTTCTAGTAAAATGGCGACGCTCGACCGTAAAGATACCGAAAGAGGTGATTTCTCAAACGCAAGCTCGGTATATCTCACCTTTTAACACAAACACGAGCATATGGCTCCCAAGACTGTAAAAGCTTAACTAAAAACAAGAACTTGAGTGAATAACACTATGAGAGAGGTGATTTCTCAAACGCTAGCTCGTGAGTTTCGTGCAAGCTTTGTTAATGTTACCTTTTGTCTTTCCTTTTTGATGATGTTGATTCTGAGACCTCTCTTTTGAGCGAGAAAACCTCGTTGCGCTTGAAGAAGCTATGAAGATGATGATCTTCAACTCCGTCGTATGTAGGCTTTCTGGGCGATATTCACATTTGAAAGACCGAAAAGCTTGTTGAATTCCCGGTAACGGCACCAACTGATAACGTCGGAATTATCACGGGTGTTTAGCGGTTGTTTAGTGGTGGATATTTGGCTGTAATGGGTGTATTAAAGTGGTGTTTGCCGGTGATGCTCAGAAGTGCTAGAGGATTCCGGCGGTGGTGCTTTATAAGAGAGGAGTGAGTGGACATATTGGCTTTTCCATGTGTTTTATAGATTGATCGTCCTCCCTTCAAATGGGTTACACGCTGCCCTATTTATAGGGGAGCCACCGATTAAAGTCGGTTTATTTATAAATGAGGACATATAGTACAAACACATATTTATCTACAGTAGTGGGCTCGTAAGCGGAGCTAATAAGTCACGCTCCTGATGGCCTCTCCTATCCATGTATCTTTATATCTTGTCATGGGCGAGGTCGTTGGTGGACCTAATGACCTAGGGTTCACGGGCCGGCCCCCTACCCTGACAGCGTCGCATAGAACCAAAGGCTTGGAGCAGGCCGACGGCTTGCGAGTTCGCGGATTGTGGTGGCCGGTGGCTTTATCCATGATTTTAAGGGTCTAATGGACCCGAATAAGGATCCGTGGGCGAATCACGATTTAGGCATATCAGGTGTATACCTGAGTGAATTAGTTGTAAAATAGAGAATGTGTTGTACCGACAGGTTTATGGTTTTATTTCATAATATAATTCAATGTACAATACCAACAAAATATTTGTTACATTTTTCTACATCACATTTCTAATTTATTATCAGTTCAATAATCTTTCATCACATCAATCATAATTAGTCCATTTGGACATGAAAATTTTCAACTTTATATGAATAAAACAAAGTTAAATTGTTATTTGGTTTGTATTGAGTTTTGTATCGAATCAAGTGAATGGATGTTTTGTGATGAGGAAAATAAATGAGAGAAATATGATTTATTTAGGATGGATAAAATTTGATTTATTCAAGTTGAATCCGTTTTGTTTCGTGTTTAAACTCACACAATATGATTCGATTTTTTTAGGGCATATGACTCGATTTTTTTAGAAGAAAGAGATATATGTATTAATCAAGAAAAAACAACATCAAACAAAATAGCAAAAACATCACTTACACAAGCATCTTAGTCGTCTATATGCCAAGAAAGGCGAAGATTCCTCGCCCTACAACTGCATTTGACAAGAACATGGACGCAATGTACCGGTCTTTTTTTTATCGTAGTCATGGTATTTCCTATATATCCCCATAGTCATATTCATACGTTGCTTCCTGTTGGTAATTTAAGTGTTACCATGTTCATTTATGTAATCGGGTTTGGTACAAAGATGGGTGAACTCGAAATGCTATAATATGAGTTTGGAGAGTGCAGTGTACACTCATATAAGTATCTACGAGTTCTGATTTAAATGATCAAGTATAGTTCGGAAAATCACTTAAAGGATGAAAATACACTTAAGGACCAAAATTCAGAATTTGGAGAAGCGAGATAGTTATCCGTGCGGGATAAGAATCTATCCGTCGGATGAAAGGCTGAAACGGTAAAACTTTGATCTTGTGATATATCCGTCCGGATGATAACTTCATCCGCATGATGCGGTCCAAATTACGAAATGGTGTGTCTTTTGATCCTTTTCAACTGTTTATGTATATAACTTATTTCCAAAGGTTGCATACATAAGAGTCGGTTTTCCATCAATATATAAGATCTTTTTGAGTGCTTTAAAAAAGAGAAAAAAAGAAGCACATTCATCTTTGAAAGTAAAAACACCTTAAACTATCTCCAAGAGTAATCTTCATCTTTTGTGCCTAAATTTGAAGGGAAAACGTAGTCTTATCTCACAAAAGTATTTGTGTCACCCTAGGCATTGATAGAGGGCAAATAACTTTTGGAAAGTGTTTACATGATTCTACGTTCATATCAAGCAAACCATTTTCTGCATTTTTAGTTTTCCTGCGGTTTTGACATTGTTGTTGTTTTCCAAACCTCAATCTCTAAACAATCTACAAAAGTTATTAGTTTAACAATGACAAGTGTCAAGGAGATGACTTGCAAATTTTGGGAAGTTGGAAAAGTTCGATGGAGTCAATTTTCAAGATGGCGAGAGAAAGATGCATTTTTGTTGACAACTTTGAAGGTGGTGTATGTACTAAGTACACCGATGCCGGAAGTGTTGGAGGGCGGACCTCTGGAAGAGTTGAGGAAGAAGAACAAGTGGGAGAATGATGACTACATTTGTAGAGGCCACATTATAAGCGGTATGTCCGATGCTCTGCTCGATATTTACCAAAATGTTGAATCTGCCGAAGAACTTTGGGATTCTTTAGAATCAAAATACATGGATGAAGATGCATCTAGTAAAAATTTCTTGGTTGGTAACTTCATGAAATATAACATGGTTGATTCACGTTCGGTAATGGAACAATTACAATGAACTTCTTAGCATTTTAGGTCAATTTGCACAAACATAAAATGGAAATGGATGAGTCTATTTACATTTCTAGTATAATTGATAAATTGCCACCCTCTTGGAAATATTTTAAACATTTTCTCAACATAAGAAAGAAGAATTATCTCTGGTAGAACTTGGTAGTCACTTGCGTATAGAGGAATCTCTAAGGCGCAAGAGAACGGTAAAACCAAGGGTAAAGAGGTGATGGATTCGACTTCCATAAATATGGCGAAACCGGGAAAGTTCTCAAAAGAACCAGAAGAAAGAAAAGGGCAATCATCTAAAAACAACGGCAAAGATGCCAACAAGAAACCAAATGTGCTTGTTGGGTTTGCGGGAAAGTTGGGCATTTTAAGGTGATTGTCGATTTGTAAAAATCGAAAGGGCCAAACAACGATTCGGGCAAGGTCTAAGGACCAAGGTGCTCCTAAACATCAAGGTCGAGAATATTGTTTGTGGATTTAATTCGGATATGAATTATGTACCACTTGATTTCCGAGGCATTTTATGTGCGAGATGATGATGTTGCTTGGTGGATTGACTCGGGTGCGACAAGGCATGTCTGCAGGATCAACGTTGGTTTAAAGATTATGAACTGTGTTAACGCTGGATCCATGCTTTTATGGGAAACGAGTCAAAGGCCGCCATCCGTGGAAGAGGAATCTGTTGTTTTACCTTTTAGTTCTGGCAAATTTGTAACTTTAAAACATGTACTATTTGTTCCGGGGATCCGGAAAAACTTAGTTTCAGGAAGTTTGCTATGTAAAGATGGTTTTAAACAAGTCTTTGAGTCTGACAAATACATTTTAAGTAAGTGTGGTGTATTTATAGGATTTGGTTATCTTTGTAATGGTATGTTTATTCTTAACATTCAGCATGATGTTGTGAATGATGTTTGTATGAATCATGAAGTTAATGTTTCTGTTTTATGGCATGCTCGGTTAGGACATGTTCATTACAAGCGTATGTTATTAATGTCTAAACATGATTTAATTCCATCTTTTGATATGAATGTAAATAAATGTGATACATGTATGTTGAACAAAATTGTTAGACGACCTTTTCATGGTGTTGAAAGGTCGTCTTCAGTTTTGGATCTTGTCCATAGTGATCTATGTGACTTTTGTGCTACACCTTCTTTTGGCAACAAAAGATATGTAGTGACTTTTATAGATGATTGCACTCGGTTCTGTTAGGTGTTTTTACTTCATTCTAAAGACGAGGCAATCGATAAATTCAAAATCTATAAAAGTGAAGTTGAGTTGCAATTAACCTCTAAAATTAAAAAGTTGCGTACCGATCGAGGTGGTGAATACTTTGATCCAACCTTTTCGGGTCATGTGGGATTATACATGAGGTTACTGGCGCCTTACACGCCACATCAAAACGGCATGCAATGGAAAGAAAACCGTACTCTTAAAGAGATGGTTAATTCCATGCTATCTTACTCGAGGTTTGAGTGAGGATTTTGGGGAGAAGCCATGTTAACGGCTTGTTATTTGCTTTGAATAGAGTTCGTAATAAAAGGAATCTTATTACCCCATATGAACTTTGGTTCAAAAAAGAAGCCAAACTTGAGTTATCTACGAGTTTGGGGATGTAGAAGTTTGTTGTAAGGCTCACCATGCCTAAGATTAAAACCTTGGGTGAGAGAGGCATTGATTGTATATTCATTGGATATGCTATGCATTCCAAGGTTTATAGGTTCTATGTTATAGAGCCTAATGATTCAGTTGCTATTCATTCTGTGATTGAATCAAGAGATGTTATCTTTGATGAAAATCGGTTTTCATCTATACAAAGACCGAAGGATATAACTCCTATTAATGTTGGAGTGGAGAACAATAATGATGTCAGTGCTCAAGATGAGCCTTTGGAGCTTCGTAGAAGCAAAAGGGCTAGGAAAGCAAAATCTTTTGGATCCGACTATCAAACTTATTTGGTAGAAGGAACAAGAGATGAAGTAGGATTCCAATATTCATATTGTTATAATATTGATGAGGATCCTAAGACGTTTAAGGAGGCTATGGAGTCTCGAGACGTGTCATTATGGAAAGAAGCCGTCAATGATGAGATGGATTCCATAATGGGAAACAACATGTGGATCCTGCGGATCTTCCACGTGGTTGCAAACCTTTGGGTTGCAAGTGGATCTTTAAAAGAAAGATGAAAGTTGACGGCATCGTCGATGTATAAAAGCAGATTGGTAATTCAAGGCTTTAGGCGGAAGGAAGGTATTGATTATTTTGATACCTATGCACCGTTGCTAGAATCTCACAATAAGATTGTTGATTGCATTGGCGACAATTAACAATCTGTAATCCATCAAATGGATGTTAAGGCGGCGTTCTTAAATGGAGATTTGGAAGAAGAAATTTATATGAAACAACCGGAAGGTTTTGTTTTGCCAGGAAATGAGCATAAGGTTTGTAAGATTGTTAAATCATTGTATGGTGTTAAGGGTGATTTTATACATTTTATAAGGATATATTTTGTAACAATTCTCTCCATATTCGCATGTTTCTCATAGAAATCGAGCTTTATATTGAAATATTGAGCAAATGAGTTTTAGAAGTATTAAAGTGCAAAATCGAGCTAATTATGTGATTTTAGTGGATAAATATCTTTAGATGTAAGATGTTACATTTTGCATGTTTTTATCGTGATGTAGTTACGCTTGCATGAGGTGAAAGGAGCTTAAAAGATGTTCAAGTGATGATTTGCATGGAAGGAAAGAGATAGAGATGAAGTTGGAATGAAGATCAAGATGAATTTGGAAGAAAAAGGGACTCCAAAGAGGTGGACTGGCGTCCAAGAGGAGAAATCAGAACAGAGAGTTTGGACGCTGAGTGAACGAGCGTCTGCCCTAGCGTCCAGAGCAGCTGGACGAGCGTCCAAAGGAGTGGACAGGCGTCCTTAAACCGACTTAGCAGCAGCCGACCTAGTTTTCTATAAATAGCAGCGCGATTTCAACCCTAAGCTACACATTATTGACACATTATTGAGACCTATTGATACATAATCATTAGGAGAAAACCTTAGGCGGCCCCATCCCCCTTAGGGGAGGCTGGGGTTGCGATTTTTCTTGTTTCTTTTCCGTTTTATTTCTGTTTTGCTGCCGCGCTTTATGCTCAACGCTTGGGGCTGAACATGCTCAAACGATTTGAATCTTTCCATCAGGTTTTTCTATTTCCAATCTGAGTTTATGTTGTGATTTTAATTCAAAGTTGTATCTTTTCCATGATTATTTGTTATGCAATCGATATCGAAAGATGAATTGTTATTGATGTTTACCATATGATGAAAATCGGTGTAAACCTTAGATCACCATAGGAAAGATGGGATTTTTAACCTTGACATAACGAGAGTTGATAGGTTAGATTTCTAGGTTGCTAGATTGAGAGATCTTACACCTTGTTTTGAGAGCGTTAATCTCTATAGATCGAGAGATGATGAGATTGATAGGCGAGTTATCTACGAGAGTAGGAATTCATACCTTTGATTAGGTGATCACATCTTTAATTAAATCATCACAAGATAACTTTAGAGAGGAAATAGAGGGTTGCAGGAACGGTGGATTATTGTTTGTTCATTGTTTAATCACCATGATCATCTCCTTGTTTATTGTTTATTTTATAGTTTATAGTTTAGATTTCGTTTTAAGCTTTTATCCTTCCGGCTTTGGGTGACAATCCTCTGTCCAGTTTATTTTATCGTTTTTAGTTTCGTTTTAGTAGTAACAACCTTAGAAAAATTAATGAACTAGATACCCCGATTCCCTGTGACCGACTCCGGTATTAATCGTTGTACTACGATCCCTACACTTGGGGAATACCGGATTTATAAATTTTATTACTTGTTGTTTTGTTAGATAAAATCCGTGACATATGGTCTTAAACAAGCACCTAAACAATGGCATCATAAATTTGATGAAGTTATCTTGTCTCATGGATTTATGATTAATCAATCAGACAAGTGTATATATAGCAAATTTGACAATACCGGTAATGGTGTGATAATTTGCTTATATGTTGATGACATGTTGATCTTTGGAACCAACCAAGATCAAGTTGACCTTTGCAAAGCATTTTTGTCATCAAGTTTTTCTATGAAAGACATGGGGGTGGCGGATGTGATTCTAGGAATCAAGATAAAACGGAGTGACAAAGGGTTCTCTTTGACACAATCTCATTACATTGAGAAAGTGTTGAAGAAGTTCAATTGTAAAAACTCCACTCCGGATAATACTCCTATGGATCCTAATGAGAAACTCATGTCTAATACGGGAAATCCGATATCACAACTTGAGTATTCTCGGGTAATAGGATGTTTGATGTATGCTTATGACTAGCACACGTCCGGATATTGCTTATGCGGTTGGAAAGCTAAGCGGGTTTACGAGTAATCCGAGTAGTCATCATTGGCGTCATGGTAACTCGTGTGCTAAGGTATCTTAAGTTGACCAAGGATTTTGGCTTGACTTATGTGGGACATCCTTCGGTAATAGAAGGATACTCGGATGCTAGTTGGATATCCAATGTAGAGGATCATTCTTCTACTAGTGGTTGGGTGTTTTTACTTGGAGGAGGTGCCATTTCATAGGCTTCCAAAAAGAAAACATGTATTACTAGCTCGACTATGGAGTCCGAGTTTGTTGCCTTAGCTGCAGCCGGAAAAGAGGCTGAGTGGCTTAGGAATTTGATTTATGAAATTCCATTGTGGCCGAAACCAATATCACCCATTTCTATCCATTGTGATAGTGCTTCTACCTTGTCTAAAGCTTAATGGTAAGTCGCGACACCTGGGCGTTAGACATAGCGCGGTTCGTGAGTTGATCACTCACGGGGTGATTTCGGTTGTGTTTGTGAAATCTCAACATAACTTAGCTGATCACTTAACAAAAGGATTGGCTAGAGACTTGGTACAAAAGTCTGTTATCGGGATGGGTTTACAACTCATTTGAATCTTGGTGATAGGATACCCAATTTTCTTCTAATACAATGTTAGAGGCATAATTCAATGTGGAAGGCCTATTATCTAGATTTGAGCACATGATATTATCCCGAGGTTTGTGCTATTACCTGTAAGTTAAGGATGAAGGGATTCTTCATAATGAGTCCTTGACAAAGTGCTATTGCAGGTGCACGATTATATAAAGGTTCACCTATATGAGTATGAAGTTTGGCCGCTTCAAGAAAGTTCGAGAGTTGGCTTTCTATATGCTCATGAATGGATATGGACACAAGGCCTGAATAATTAGTGTCAAGAATAAGCTTTTGGAGTTATATTAACTCATGTGTATGTTATCTTCATGTATTCAAAACGTGTAAAGGGGTTCAATGCTTAGACACACCCTAATACTCGAATATTTGAAATGTGTAATTTTACTAAGTGATAATTCAATCTTCGTGACATTATCATTGATGCATGAGTTGCTATGTTTTGACTGTTATTCAGCTAAACCAAGGATTACACTTAAATGGAGGAGGATTGTTGGTACGTAATTTAAGTGTTACCATGTTCATTTATGTAATCGGGGTTTGGTACAAAGATGGGTGAACTCGGAATGCTATAATATGAGTTTGGAGGTACGGAGTGTACACTCATATAAGTATCTACGAGTTTACGGATTTAAATGATCAAGTATAGTTCGGGAAAATCACTTAAAGGACTGAAAATCCACTTAAAGGACCAAAATTCAGAATTTGGAGAAGCAGATAGTTATCCGTACGGATAAGAATCTATCCGTACGGATGATAGCTATCCGTACGGATAAGAATCTATCCGTACGGATGAAAGGCTGAAACGGTGAAAACTTTGATACTGTGATATATCCGTCCGGATGATAACTTCATCCGTCACGGATCTGATCCGAATTCGAAATGGTGTGTCTTTTCATCCTTTTCAAATGTTTATGTATATAACTTATTTCCAAAGGTTGCATACATAAGAGGTCGGTTTTTCCATCAATATATAAGATCTTTTTGAGTGCTTAAAAAAAAAGAAAAAAAAAGAAGCACATTCATCTTTGAAAGTAAAAACACCTTAAACTATCTCCAAGAGTAATCTTCATCTTTTGTGCCTAAATTTGAAGGGAAAACGTAGTCTTATCTCACAAAAGTATTTGTGTCACCCTAGGCATTCAGTAAGGGGCAAATAACTTTTGTAGGAAAGTGTTTACATGATTCTACGTTCATATCAAGCGAACCATTTTCTGCGTTTTTAGTTTTCCTGCGGTTTTGACATTGTTGTTGTTTTCCAAACCTCAATCTCTCTAACACTTCCGTCCAAAAGGCATCCCAATTGCTTTTGTTAAACTTAGTTACGTGGAACCTAGTCCCCAGTAGACCTTGCCCCAAAAGAACCTTCTTCAGTTTTCTATAGGCACACGTTGGCACCAAACATAACATGCCACTCACGGTCTCTTGGAGCATGCAAAATAGTCTCATCTTCTTCCTCACAAATAACACAATTTGCAGAGGGATTGATATGTCGTCTGAATAAGTTATTCTGAATATAAAAAAGTTAGCTCGAGAAGGGCCTTTTTATTGCCAGAAATTTCTCCACCTCTGCTCAACCTCCGAGATTGGAGTCTGTAAATGATACTGAAATGCAACAGAGTAATTCTATGTGAACTTTAATTTGTTTACCCTTCTTTATACTTCTCCAAATTGTTGCTTATTCTTTACAAATACTCCTCCATACGCGAGAGCAACCTGGCTTGGGTTATACTATGATCTCTTTGAATTTATGCGATAGGATATTGACCCACAAGCTAGGTGTTTTTTTGGTTAAGTAGCTGCCAAACCAACTTACCAAGAAGAGCCAATTTATTTTCCTCAGCTTCCTGAAACATAGACCCCATATTTCTCAGATTTGCAAATGGTATTCCAAGAGATCATATGCAGTTTTCTAGTGTCTCCCACATCACCCCATATATATAAAAACTTCTACACGTCCGTTCCATATTTAACAAAGTTGCATTAGGCAGGAGAGTGGCTTGCAGGAGATAATTATAGGGTTGTTTGGCTAAAGAGCTTCGAATCGCACTACTTCTACCAGCTTTAAATAGTCTTTGCTTTCTAAGAGCTCAATTTTCTCTTCATATTATCCCCAATATGAGTAAAATGAGAGATGCACGCCCTGCCATGAACTAGTGGCACCCCCAAATAATCGCCAAGGGAACTAGTATGTTGCATGCTTAAGCATTCTGCAATGGCGGCTTTGGTAACATTGCTCACTTTGGTTGAAGTGTGGAATGTAGACTCACATTAATCTTTTGACCATAGTATTTACAAAACGTATTTAATGCCACTTCCATGGCTTGAGCCTAATTAGCCGCAGCCTCACAAATCGGAGAAGATTATCCGTAAAAAAAATATGTTAGAAATGAGAGGTCATTGTCTGAAGATCTTCAGAGATTTTAACTTATTCTATCCCACCGCTTGATTAATTTATTACTGAGTACTTACATGCAAAGCACAAACAAGTATGGAGCCATGGGGTCACCCAATCGTAGGCCACGACTATGAGAGAAAGATTCAAGTTTGATTACGTTCCCAAGGACTCACAAGTTAACCGAGGAAATGCAATACATAAAAAGGTTAATAATCTATACTTTTAGGCCAACCTTGTGGAGAATGTTCGTCAGGTAGTTCCAATCAACTTTGTTGTATGCTTTTCTTTCAAATTGATTTTCACAATCAAATACCATACTTCCCTTTTTGATGTGAAGGAAATGCATTACTTCGTGAGCTATTATGATATTGTCAGCACGGTTCCTACTTGGAATGAACGCATTTTGATTAATGCGAACTAGGTCACCTATACACAATCTAAACCGATTCCTCAACACCTTTGTGACTGTTAGAAGTAATATCGTCGGATCAATCATAGATTGACCCGATTACGCAGCGGAAGCATCAGATCTATATCTAAACGAAAACAAAGAACATAAATTAAAGATCTAAATCTACAAGGGGGTTTAGGAGCCTACCTTTTTATGGTGCTTAACTCCAAGAACAAAAGGCTCCTTGAACACGTGATTGAGCGACCACCGTCTTCCAACGTGTGTCTCCCAAAGAACACCAAGTGGATGGTGTTTCCCTTGCCGGACCTCCTTGATATGCTACCGGAATAATCCGAAGATTATTCCAACTCAAACTCCGAAGAAAATAGCCGAAAATTCCAAGCTATTTTCTCCAATAAATGGCGTGAATTGTTGTGTGTCAAAGGCTTGGAAGAACTCTCTTTATATAGGAGAGTAAAACTTAACCTCCAAGGATTAAATAATTAAGAGATAATTATTACATTAATCCTTTTTCCAAATAAAAGATAAATAAAATAATTATCCCAAACAAATTAGGATAAATCATATTATTATCTAATATTCCATGAATTATCATTTAACAAATAAAAGATAAATCACATGTCAAATAATTATCCAACAAAACTAATTTCCTAATAATTAAATAATACAATAAATATGCGCCACTTGCAAAACCCAAAATAAGGTCCATACGCATTTTACTATATTTGACCAATTTGGTCAAAAAGGTCAACACACCAATTCGGCTGAGTCATGAAAATGTCTTTTAAAGTGTATTTAATTATTTAGTCCAACTAAACAATTAATCCACATATCAATTAAATAGTCAATCCAACTATTTAATTATAATTGAGAGTGCAACGACGAAATCCAATTATGCTATTTCGGGAACCACGTCGGGGACCATGGACCCATTTCGATTAGCTACAATAAATTAGACAAAATTATTCGTCGAGACGAATAATTATATCCAACCTATTAATTCGGGATTACACCACCATAAACCCGAAATTGAACTCTATCGAATATAGATAACTTACACTCAATTTATGAGTCGAAATCGCCCACCGATATAATCATTACATACGGATAAATCCTCCATAGATTGCTCACTTGATTCGGGATATTTCCGTAAACCCTTCTCGAAACATATTATCCTTATTTAACATTAACCCCTAGTGATCAATTAGTTCATAACCAATATAATATGAACCGGGGCCCATCGATCGCTTTAGGGTCAACAAATAAGAATCGTATGCATCTACTTCCCGAGGAAGGAATGGATTCCATATTCGTGATAACACGGACCACTCACTCATTCGAGAATAGAGCCAACGAGAAGTGTTGGACCACATCTGCGTGATCCTTACTAACACATCAAACTCTACCTAGTCTAAGCGGTTATGCGTGATCACCTCGAGATTGATTAATCCATATATGATCATCTTGTGATTCGATAAGACTTCTCGATCACGGAATTATATCGAGAACTCAAATCAAATCGGTCGAGTCTATATGATTATCATCATATATAAATGCCCCACTAGTACTTATTACCGATGATCCAGATAAAGCATCACACCGTAAAGTGTTCAGGCGCATTAATAGCAAATTAATCATGAGACCCATACTCGTTTAATAAACGCTACGGACTAAGTTAATTTTAAGTACATCTCACTAACTCAATCCTCTTGTGTATAGCCATACACTGAAGTTATGTGATTACATAAACGAGTACTTAAGGTTTTCATAGTGTCTTAATTATAAGCATACATGCATATAATAAGATGAATTACTAATTCCGTCCTAAAACAATTATATAATCTGTCTTTCGGACACTATACCTTACAATCTCCCACTTGCACGAAAAGGCATGTGGATTAATTGTTTTAGAGCACACCTTTATATCTATATCTACAACATTCTCCCACTTGCTCAAAACAAGTGAGGCGTATCCCTCAAATCTGCACCCTCCAAGCGCATCTTAGTAATTCATCCTTCCAAGCACGACCGGAGTGTGCCGCCGCGAGGTAGGTCGGTGACCAGGCGTGTACTCGAATCCGAATACCATATGACTTGGTACATCGATCGGAGTAGGATATCGGCTTGAGTCAATCTTTGGGATCAAACGTCGCTTTCAATCTAATCCGTGGTACGATTTCAATATGCCTTTTATTCAACACCGAGGACCAAATCGACTTAACGATCATCCTCAATCGACCTAAAGCCGAATCGGTGTTATCACTTATATTCTAGTTTGCACTGAATATACTAGCATATTATTCCTCATTCTCCGAAGATACTTGAGGATTCACTAAACATCCCATTTCAGATTCATCCGTTGGTTTAGATAATCATTCCTGAGAGGTAGGGTAGACTACATCATTGAATCTTCGCATAAATGCAAGAATATCTTAACCAGGTGAATGGATGGGATTGCCAATGATTGATTCTTGTGGATTTGAGCGAATCAAATCCTTTAGAATGAATCTCGATGGCATGTTAGACTCGACTTGAGATAACACACCCATGTTGTTTCCAACTGCTTTGATGTTACCATTCACAAACACTAGTCTACATACTACTTTACTAATATTGATACCCGTCTACGAAAAGACTTATCAACATTACGGTCAAGTCCACATATTAATATATATGACTTTGAAATGACACTCGAGGTTTGCTTTAATCCCCAAAGGATATAAGCTATGGCGGGCATCATCGCCAAAGGTTCTTTCGAATAAATTAAGATACCGTTAGTCTCGCTTAAAAGTCCGAGGAATCACCCCTATTTTCCGCTTTGTAACGACTCCGCCATTTGTTCTTAGCTAAAACCCTTACATTACGAATGAATTCGATTCCGTTGTTCGGCAAGAAAGTCTTGAGGAATCACCCCCATTTCCCGCTCTCGGCGAAATCAAGCAAGATCGAGTGATAAGAGAGATCACACCAGTTAACTCTCTACCTTTTAGGGAATCACCCCTAAATTACTCAAATTTGCTATTGAAAGTTAAACTTTCCTATTCATTCGACTCTTCTCCGTATAGTTCCAATTACTCCCATCGGGCTGAGATACTCGGGTGGTTCTACAAGAGTCTCAACAGAATGGAGTATCATACTCCATTCACGAGGTTATGGCTTTTAACCAACCTCTATGATCGAGGATCTACCACAACCCACAAAGGATTATAGGTCATCAATCGCCTATAGATCCGTAAAGGTCCTGCAATGGGTAATGGACAAACCATACTCCCACTTGCATTTTGGGTGGATCGATATAATGATCTAGTTTAGTAGTTTTTATTAGTGTTGTCACCAATCGCCGGTGTTGGATGTGGGTCGAACAAATCGATTAGTAACATCTTGAGTACATATACTTCAAGATCCAAGGTTGTTATTTATAGACTCTATCGGACCGAGTTAGGCAAAGATAACCGTCATTCTCGATTTTCGAGTTTCATAACCAACCTTTACTCAATGCATTAAGATATTTCACGTCCCGAACGTGTGCGCAAAATTTCGATCCTACCTTCAAGCACTCGGTGCTAAATGCCTCTATTTACGGAAGTGGTGCGAACCGAATTCACTCCTTATCCACAAATGCGTAGGCATCTTTTAGGTAGACTTCTCGGTTTTCAATACAACCGTTATTTTGCAACCAATATCTTAAATGAGTTCAAAGTAATGATCGTAGCACATCAATAACTATTTAAGGCAAATTTATGGTGTATCCCTTAGTGAAAACATTCCACTTTGGGAGGCGGGCCGAGCATCATCCCAAGACTATCGATAGCCTATTTACGAGTATGGAATACTCTATCTCTGCAGTGAAATCAGAGATTTCCTCCAAATATTTTGGATAAACTTATTGGAGTTTCGAGTAGTTGTCAGACCAGATGTCACTACTTGAAAAAACTCCCACTAGCTTGTACTTTTCATACGACCCCGAAGGTCAATATGAACAAGCTATGTAACTTCTTTGAATCTATTACCCTTTCCCGATTGAAAGGAAACTTAGGCATTGTTCCTTTGAGACAGGGTTCCTTTGACTGGGAGATAGGATTCACCCTAAGCCAGTCTGCACATCTTATCGTTGGGGAATATGCACTAATTAATAGTATATAAAAGAAGTGTTTATCTAAATACGAAAACCATTTGCGTTTATATAGTTTTAAGATGCGTTACTTAATACATTTTCAAAGAATGCTTAGTGGTTCGACTTTATCAAACAAAAGTACGAGTCTTGGATTCAGCGCTTCTTAATGTTATATTCATCGTCAATAAGACAAACAAATTACCCTATTGAAAATGAATACGCTCGTTCCAACGAATCCGAAAACAGAAAATTAATTTTCTGTGATACTCAAGAATTGAATCCAAGATTCATTTCCTTGTATCACTCCCACTAGTCTATCTGAAATAACTGCCCGTTGTCTATTTTATTTATCGTTTAATGCAAAGCTACCTAGTTCTTCCAAAGAACTTAGCTTTTGAGAAAATTTAAGGATGCATTGGTCAGTTGATCCGAAATCACTTTCCTTATCTCCTAATTTCCAATTAATTTTCCGGTTTAGCCTTAAAACTACTTAGTTTAGATGACTAACACGTATAAACATTCTTTCCCATTCTCGACTTTCCTTAGATGGAAACATCTTGAACTAGCGATTCGTGTGAGTAGACACTACTCTTGAACCGTAGTACGTTCGATGTTACTTGCTTGGACTATCGGTTTTCTAATCGTCAAATTATAAGACCAAAGCTCCGACTAGTTTATCGGTTCCAAATACCGTCCTAACTAGCAACACTTTGTATTTATGATTTTTCAAAGATCGAGAAAATCCATGAAACTAAGCTCCCACTAGTTTATCGGTTCCCAAATATTGTCTAACTAAGTAGCAGCGTATTCTTGTTTTTCCAATGAATGGAGAAACTCTTGTGCATTCCATTACACATTTCTAATTATTCGGAAAAACAACAAATCATAAGACTAAGGCTCCTACTAGTTTATCGGTTCCAAATACCGCCTAACTAGCAACGCCTTATGTATATGATTTTCCAATTTTCAATTAGAAATTTGATGTGTAATTACACTTTTAAAATTCACTAAATGAATTTTATCCGATAGTCCTATGTCATCTTTTGTAAACTAAGTATGGTCGTCTCTCGTTCAACACGAGTGACACCCGTGACATACTTATACTATGTCACTTAAGTTTTTAAAGGCTTAATAAGAAAACTTTTCCAAAAAATTAATCGCATTACATTGATAATTACAACGTACTTGTTACTTCCACATTTTTAATGAAGTCCTATTTCTAATAGTTCGATGAGTCTGAGATTAAAGTTGTAAAAAAATATGATGTGAAAGTTAAATTCAAAATTAAATTTTCACTACTAGATTTTTATTTTAGGAATAATAAACTATAAAGTCTATCCTACCATTCCAAGGATTTAACCTCGTATAGTAATCGTCCCAGAGAGAAGTCGATATCGATCTTATGACGGTTAAACTGAGACAATGTCTCTCAATGATTAAGCTTCGAGAATCGAACATCTCACGGGAATCAGACATCCCGGACATTTAATCATTGATTACCTTCCTTTTTCTAGCCTAGATATTTCGAAAATATCCACAAAGAGTGTGACCTACTATATCAGATCTCAGAGTACGCCCCGAGTATGCCTACGAGGCGGTCGAATGACCAGCGAGTACCGATATCCTATCCTTTCGGAGACCAAGCCTTGAATTTTGATAGCGGTGAACACCATCCGAAGGGGGCCGAAATCAAAGCGGCACGAGGTGTCACCATTCTCTCACGTGCTTGCATCTATAGTAGAGGCCGTGGGGTTGGCCGTCGCCTTCCCGCTCCCACTCAATATTTTGAAAAAGTGGTGGGTTTACTAATTACGGTTTTGGCCTTGACAATAAGAAACAATAAATCAAAGTACTCCGAATAGGGTCGGTTATGTAGGCAAGCCTACGCCGCCTCATTCGTTGGAACATATGTGATGATTCGAGCCAATCCGGCGTGAGAAGCCTGTTTAGCCCGAAGGCTTATCGGTTATGCTAAGTCCTATCGAATCTAGCATGTAACGTACATCACACGTGGAGGGAGTCGATTGAGCGAAGCTCGGTTGAACTCGCCCAACCATGGTTAGACCATTTTCGAACCCATGTGCTAAGATTCTCCGATTTCTAAGTTGTCACCCAAAGCATAATCTCGTTTTTGTTTAAGGTGGGTTCACTGAGAAGCCATCACCGAAAAGCTCAACGATTTATCCAAGTGGGATTCACCGAGAATCCATCACTAAAATCGTAAACGATTGACAAAACCCGGGTCCTCGGTTTTATAATTAGCTACTTATTATTTAACTACCACATATTAAATTAATAAGCATTCATACTAATTATTCGAGTTATACATGCCTAATTTATTCGAAATAAACTAGCTACATGTATGCATTGGAGTGGAATCATGAAGATGCAAGTCATGGCAATTTTCCGGTTTTAAGCACGTAATCTTGATCAAACACAAAATTATACCGAAAAGTAAACACTGAGATGGACCGTTGGTTGGTGCACTAACTATTTTCTAAGGAAAAATAAAACTTAATCTATGTCTTCGAGTCTTGATCTTCAAATCTTGAACTCGAATCGCCGGATCACGAACCACGAACACCCGAGAGGAGAAAGGCTTTTTAATTAAATAAAACCAATTTATTATAATTATAAAAAAAAACCTTTTTTTTTTTTTTTTTTTTTTTTTTGTTAATGCGGCTGATGAAACAAAAATTCCAGTTTTTTTTTTTTTTTAATATGTCGGCTGTGAAAAAAAGGAATACAGGTTATAAAAAAATAATAAAGCAGCCGCATGAAAAAAAAACTTAGCAGCATGTTTTACCTAGCCGCAAGCTAGGGTTTTGTTAAAATCTTTTGCAGCGGCAGAAAGCGCCGCTACAGGTGCTGCTGCAGCCTGTTTAAAGAAAAACAGAAGCTGTTGTGACGTTTTTAAGCGCTGCTAAAGGTGCTGGACAGCTTTAAAAACAAGGTTTTTAGCCGTTTCTCCTCGTTCATACCTTGGGTTTACCTGATCTTCATCTTTTCTTTAAGATCTTCATCTTTTCGAGCCGGAATAATAAAATTACAATAAAAGATGCTACTTTTACATAATTTTTGAAAATTGACATAAAAAAATACACATTCTATGCTCAATTTGTTACTAAACAAATGAGCTACAAAATGATCTACGAAAACAAGACTCAACCCAATCCATCTCTTCAACCACAACATTCACAAGCATACAACATGATAAATTTGAATTTACAAAAAAGCGAAATAAAACACCTAAAACATGTTTTTCCACTCACAGATCTAAAACTCATATTCTTTGATCGTTAGATCAAAGGCTCCGATACCACTTGTTGAAGTAATATCGTCGGATCAATCATAGATTGACCCGATTACGCAGCCAAAGCATCGATTTATATCTAAACGAAAACAAAGAACATAAATTAAAGATCTAAATCTACAAGGGGTTTAGGAGCTCTACTTTTATGGTGCTTAACTCCAAGAACAAAAGGCTCATTGAACACGTGATTGAGCGACCACCGCCTTCCAACGTGTGTCTCCCAAAGAACACCAAGTGGATGGTGTTTCCCGCCGCGCTTCGGACCTCGCTTGATATGCTACCGAATAATCCCGAAGATTATTCCAACTCAAAACCCGAAGAAAATAGCCGAAAATTCCAAGCTATTTTCTCCAATAAATGGCGTGAATTGTTGTGTGTCAAAAGGCTTGGAAGAACTCTCTTTATATAGGAGAGTAAAACTTAACGAGATTAAATAATTAAGAGATAATTATTACATTAATCATTTTTCCAAATAAAAGATAAATAAAATAATTATCCCAAACAAATTAGGATAAATCATATTATTATCTAATATTCCATGAATTATCATTTAACAAATAAAAGATAAATCACATGTCGAATAATTATCCAAGAAAACTAATTTCCTAATAATTAAATAATACAATAAATATGCGCCACTTGCAAAACCCAAAATAAGGTCCATACGCATTTTACTATATTTGACCAATTTGGTCAAAAGGTCAACACACCAATTCTAGGTAAGTCGCGTAAAAATGTTTTTCCGCCAGTATTTAATTATTTAGTCAATTAAACAATTAATCCACATATCAATTAAATAGTCAATCCAACTATTTAATTATAATTGAGTCTGCAACGACGAAATCCAATTATGCTATTTCGAAGCCACGTCGGGGGCCAATGGGCCCATATTCGATATTTTCTGATAAATTAGATAAAATTATTCGTCGAGACGAAATAATTATATCCAACCTATTAATTCCGGATTACACCACCATAAACCCAAATTGAACTCTATCGAATATAGATAACTTACACTCAATTTATGAGTCGAAATCGCCCACTCGATATAATCATTACATACGGATAAATCCTCATGGGCATCGTTCACTTGATTCGGGATATTTCCGTAAACCCTTCTCGAAACATATTATCCTTATTTAACATTAACCCCAGTGATCAATTAGTTCATAACCAATATAATATGAATCGGGCTCATCGATCGCTTTAGGGTCAACAAATAAGAGGCTATGCGCCTACTTCCTTGAGGGAAGGAATGGATTCCATATTCCTGCGTGATAACACGGACCACTCACTCATTCCGAGAATAGAGCCAACGAAGTGTTGGACCACATCTGCGAAGTGATCCTTACTAACACATCAAACTCTACCTGGGTAGTCTAGCGGCTTATGCATGATCACCTCGATTTGATTAATCCATATATGATCATCTTGTGATTCGATAAGACTTCCGATCACGGAATTATATCGAAACTCAAATCAAATCGGTCCAAATCCTATATGATTATCATCATATATAAATGCCCCACTAGGTACCCTATTACCGATACAAATCCGAGATAAGATCATCACACCGTAAAGTGTTACAGGCGCATTAATAGCAAATTAATCATGAGACCCATACTCGATTAATAAACGCTACGGACTAAGTTAATTTTAAGTACATCTCACTAACTCAATCCTCTTGTGTATAGCATACACCGAGTTATGTGATTACATAAGCGAGTGTACTTATGGTTTTCAGTAGTGTCTTAATTATAAGCATACATGCATATAATAAGATGAATTACTAATTCCGTCCTAAAACAACTATATAACTGTCTTTCGGACACTATACCTTACAGTGACAACATTCGCAAGCATTAGGGCACTGTAATGGCGCTTTCTTCAGTCTTTTTTTCCCGACAAATGCTAAAAAATAGAATTGGTTGAAAAAGATTAGCATGCAATGGCTTTTCTCATCCTTCCTTTTTTAATCAACCCTTCACCCAACCCTTCTATTTTTGGAGGCTCCAACTGAAGCCCTTGAACAACAACAACTTAAACTTCTTATGTTTTTTACAAAGCCACTGCAGGTAAATTATTATAATGTAATCAAATAAAAATCCATGTACAATTTAGGCGGGCCATCACTATCTTTTTGGATTTTAGATGTCTTTTTAAACATAAGGCTATTACAACTGCCCTTATAGGTCTAAACTGGGCATGGCTCAGCGGCTCAGTGCGAGATGACTCGATTTTTTAACCAATTAAATATATGTGAGTTTTGTGTTAAAATAAGTTTGTACTACCTCCGTTTTAAAATATAAATCCATTTATTTTTTTGATTTTATCTGATAATATAAATCCATTTAGAAAACAATGAATCATTTATTCTATTTTTCTCTTTTTACCTTTTTTTTAATATATACTTATCCACTTTTCATTACTTTGCATTAATAACAATGAACGGTCATTTTAGACTTTTTTTTTTCATCAAAATTAATGATACATAACCAATTTCAACCAACTTTCTTAATCGTGTGAAAAAGTTAAACGGATTTATATTTTAGGATTAGAGGTAGTATTATTTTAATTTTTGTATGTCAAAAAAAAAAAAAAAAAAAAAAACCATAATATCAAATGTTAACGAATAAACCCTAATTTGAATCCTCATCTGCGCTAATGCATAACAGTCAAGGAAGATAATGAAAGAAATGGAAAATGTCGTATTACAGAAGGTGGGCGACGTAATCACTTCGATCAACGCCGCCAAGCACGTCGGCGAAGTGATCGGCGCCCTCCATTCCTTCGCCGTTCTTCTCTTCCCGGTCGATTCCCAGTCCTTCATCGGTAGCATAAGAGACAACAAGTACATCGACCAGGTGCATGATGAGGTAAGCCATAGTGAAAATGAACGAAGAAAATGGTGGGAAATTTTCTACAAAGGACCTGCTTTTCCAACACTTGCTCGAGTTCTGTTATATGATGTTGCTTGCAATTGGTTATCTTGTTTTCCTGTATCAGCTCGGAAAAATGTTTATGATATGTTCTTTGTGAATGGTTGTGTTTCTGAAGTTGTTCAAGTTGTTGTTCCGTGTCTGCAGCATAGTAGTGGAAATGGTTCTTATGATGGTAGTGCAGTCAGTTCAAATGCTCAAAGATTACTTGTGCTTAGTTTGGTTGAAAATCATGGTGTTCTTCAAATTGCTAAGGAAATTGCTTCTACATGTCAATTTAAAGAGCTTACAGTGACAGATCAGTATGTTAGACAGACTGTTTCTAACATAGTGAGGCTTGTTACTTCAATTCCGGATAAAGCACCTCCGGGAGCGTCTGTTTCGCTTTCATCAAACGTGTTTTTTGATCAGATTGTTGCTCAACTTGTGCATCAATCAGAGGAATTTGGTAGTGATTATTCAAACAAAGCTTTCATGGACTGTATAATCATATTCACTGCAGAGACATTTGTCCGAATTTGTCGGAGAGGGTCCGTTGATTTGCTGTTAAAAAACTTGATTCCGAAAATTCTTGGTCAAGTTCAGAGCTTGTTGTTGTCTGTAGATGCTGACATAACAAGTAGTACCGTGGAGCTTATATCAACAACACCGGGTATGCAGTTTTGGTCACAAGTTGTTGAATCAATGAAGGACACTTATGCTATAGAAACGATGTCTGAACGGCTTTTGCATCAGTTAGCTGTTCAAAATGCTAATGATACAGAGGCATACTGGATTTTGTGGATAATGTTTCATAAGATATTTGAGCAAAACCTTATTAAGACCATGTTTGTTGATAAATTCTTGTTTTGGAAAGTGTTCCCTCTATGTTGCTTGAGGTGGATTCTTCACTTTGCTGTACTTCAGTGTTCCCCTCAGTGTAATTCTAGGACAAAAGGTTACAGTTCCCGTAATCTGTCCGACATGGTGCAGCGCCTTGTGGTGGTATGGTCTAAACGCGAGTTTGTTCAATCGGCATCACTCGAGCAGCAAGCTTATATAACTTCAGCATTAGGCCTCTGCTTGGAGAAGATGTCAAAAGAGGATTTAAACACCACAAAAGAAGCAATTCACTCGATTCTTCAAGGAGTTAGCTGCAGGCTGGAGAGCCCTGACCATATGACTCGCAAAATGGCTAGCAGCATTGCTTTAGCTTTATCCAAAGTGATTGATCCACAAAATCCACTATATCTAGACGATGATAGCGTGCATGAGGGTGGTGTTGTTGACTGGGACTTCGGTTTAACAAAAATACAAAATAATAAGAACGCTGAAGGTGCTGGCAAAGAGACAAACACTAAAAGCATAGTATCGGGGCTGGAGTTGAATGACAATAACATGAAGAGCCGAAAGAAGAGATCTTCTGAATATAAATTGGTCGATCCTGATGAAATTATCGATCCAGCAATACTTAATGTAGAGGTGGTGGGATCTGAGGGGGAGGAAGATGATCTTTCCAGTGAGCATTCCGACAACTCAAGTGATGACTCATCTCTACAGCCATATGACTTGACTGATGATGATACTGATTTACAAAAGAAGTTTTCTCAATTGGTTGATGTAGTTGGGGCACTTAGGAAATCAGATGATCCGGATAATGTAGAAAAAGCTCTTGATGTTACTGAGAACCTTGTAAGAGCATCCCCTGATGAGCTTAAATTTGTAGCAGGTGACTTGGTACGGACTTTGGTGCAGGTTAGATGTTCTGATTTAAGTATTGAGGGTGAAGAATTTTCAGTTGAAGAGAAGAGGCAAAGGGCATTAGTTGCATTGGTTGTGAAATGCCCCATGGGATCACTTGAGACTCTACATAATCTATTATATTCACCCAATATAGATGTTAGCCAACGGATTATGATTCTGGATGTCATGACAGAGGCTGCTCTGGAGCTTTCCAGGACAAGAACTTCAAAACCAGACAACCATTATCATAAGAGACCCACAATATCTTCGGTTTCAGATCAGCCATGGTTTATTCCAAAAAGCATTGGAGCAAGTCCTTGGAAGGAGATATCTACACCTGGAACTCCGTTGAAATGGTCTAACTCATACGAGAGAGAACTCCCTTCCAAGCTTAAGAGTAGTGGAAAAACACGTCGTTGGAACCTTCATACACCAGTAAAGGGAAGTCAGCGAGATATGGAATGGTCCCATAATGAGTTCCCTCAGTATGTAGCTGCATTTATGCTTCCTGCTATGAAGGGTTTTGACAAAAAAAGCCATGGTGTTGACCTGCTAGGTAGAGACTTTATAGTTCTAGGAAAACTAATCTACATGCTCGGTGTCTGCATAAAATGTGCTTCTATGCACCCTGAAGCATCAGTTCTTGCATCCCCTCTCTTAGATATGCTAACTATGAAAGAGATATCTCATCATAAAGAAGCTTTTGTTAGGCGATCTGTCCTTTTTGCGGCTTCGTGTATCTTAGTGGCCCTTCATCCTACTTATATAGCATCTTCATTGGTTGATGGAAATGCCGAACTTCCCAAAAGGCTGGACTGGATTCGTGCATGGGCGCATCATGTAGCCGAGTCAGACACTGATAAAGACTGTTACACGCTTGCTATGACATGCCTGCAGCTTCATTCTGAGATGGCTCTACAGACCTCTCGAGCACTTGAGTCTACGGAAAACACATTGGGAGGGAAGACTATTGCATTGCCTTCAAATTTGTCACTGGGAATCAGTAAGATCTCCTTTTAAAATGTTTAGTCATGAATTTGTACTTAGACTGATGCTTGCACTGTTTATTGATATTGAATGTAGTATATGATATATTGATTGTAGTGTGACCCATATCATAAGAACCATTGTCATTCATGGATTAGAGTATGTTATTTCTTATGTATTCTTCTTTTGTTTATGCCATTAAGTGTAATTAGGGTTGAGGCGGTTGTATTTTGTATAGTTGCCGATTCTTTCTTGATTCGCGTTAGGACTTTTGATATCTTTGATTTCCATGGATCTTAGAGGCATCTAGGATTCCTCAGTTTAGGGTTTCTATGTATCATAATAGGCCAACATGCGATAAGTAACAATAATACAGAAGTTTCTACAACCATGTACGCGATTATACTCTTCTATGTGTTTTTCTCTCAATATGTATATGTATATGTATATTTCTGGAATTGGCTTCAATTTTTTACTCTCTCTCTCTCTCTCAGAATTGGAGAGATATACACTAAAGCCAGTGATGACCCTGTAATTTGTGCTGAATGTGTAGAATATCTAGTACAATGTAGATAAAAACACTTGACTAGGACGGTCTGAGGCGTATTATTATGAAAAATGATTTGATCACAACAATTCGATCATGACGTACTCGTTGATTGTTATTTATGCCATAACACTCTTTTCATTATATCGTTGACTCATGTTTTCTCCCTCAAGCTTGTGTTTTGTTAACATTTTGGTGTTGGCCACTGACCACAGACATGGATTTTTCTCGGGGAGGGGAGTCTTTATTTGCTCCCGCTTGAATTTACCATACAATCGTCCCTCTAGAATCGACCTTATCGATTATAGTGTCAAGAATCGACTTCGATACTTTCAAAAGACCGATTCGGTGGTACCCCTTTTCTTGTCAGCAAGTTAACATTTTTGTGGATGATGTGACCAAACAAATCATATATATAGTAACTGATAAAATACTTAGGGAATCTTTTTATGCCAATGGCAATCAGAGTAAAACTGCTCCGAAACCAGATCGATGTTGTAATAAAATCGAACCAAAGCCAGAGACACACATAGTATTTCTTTTTATTCGATATAAATATCATTTTTTTAAATTTTTTTTGAGGACGATAAATATCAAATAAACCAACATTCAAGTTTATAACTTATTTTTATGCCAATCAAAATAAACGTATCTACTTGACTGTGGATACACTTAACTGAAAAAATCTTGAAATTTGAATTTCATTTATAAAACGAAATAAAATTAAACAATTTTATTTTGTTATAAACGGTTTGGACAACAATTTGGTATGCTATACTTTGATTAAATGTTTTAAACGGTTTGGATAAAGATAGTTAAGTAAATGCTATACTTTGATTAAATGGTTTAAAGATGCAACGACAAAGTGTGCAATGTGAAACAAAGACAATAGTGTATATTTACTCTTTTTTTTTTTTTTTATTTAAACAGTAGCACATATATAACACACATTTTTTTTCCCTCGAACCCAAGACTGTGACTTGAACCAAAGACTTTCGTTCTCAACAGTGACCAATGAAGCATTGCTCATTGAGGCTCAAACCTAAGATTGTGACTCGAACCGAAGGCCTTCGGACCATAACATAAGATCTCAGCAATGACAAAAAAAAAAAAAAAAAAAAAAAAAAAAAGAAAAAAACCATTGCCATGTCGTCAGAGAAGATAAGAGAAAGTATAAATAATACAATTTTTCATAAAATAAAACAAACATAGAAATTGGATCTTGTGTATAGCATTTTCCCATATTACTTAAAAGGCTGTTTCAAAATTAAGAGACGTACGGTAGGGTGGGGCCTAAACTTGCTTTTCAAGTTGCAGAATTCACATGAACAAGTACTTCAGCTTCAGCCAATAATATTCCCTCAGACTCAGAACGTCCCATTTTCCGTTGCTTTCAGAAACTTGGAAAACCCACCACCACCATCGCCGGCGAAATTCTGATCAGCCACCACCACCACCACCACCAAACGCAAAATGCAGCCTTTCAAACCCTCTAGCTCAACCATCACCGCTGCAGTCTCCAATCCCTCACCCTCAGTCACCACTTTGTCACCGTCAACTTTCCCTCTGAACATCCTGGTCATGATTCTCAAACGTGTACCGGTGAAATCCGTCCTCCATTTGAAGCGAGCTTCTAAGCCATGGCTTTCATGTCTCTCCAGCCCCGAGTTCATCTCCATGCACCTCAAAGAAACAGCTAAAGACCCACAGAATCATTGCTTCCTCATCCACTACCTCAATCATCAAAATTTCAACACCATGTGTCTGCTTAACATCAACTCCACAGACTCAGAGGCGGACTGCTTCATGCACCCTTTCCTTGTTCATTACTTGAAGATGGATCTGGTGGGCTCAATTAATGGTCTGGTTTGCCTCTGTTGCCCTCCTGCAGGGCGACATGTTGTTCTATGGAATCGTGCTTTGAAGGTCTACCATAGTATTGGGCGTTCCGAGAAGGGGCTTTTCTGGGGGGGTGATGTCCTTGAGAAAGTTTCACTAGGATTTGCTTATGACTCTGTCCATGATGATTATAAGGTTGTCCGTATTGCTGTTTTGGTGTCCAATTGTTTAAGCCCATGTTCAACTAATGCTGTTATGCCTTTCGACCTCCCTCCTACAGGTGCCCTTTACATGACCCGTGCTGAGGTCTATTCTCTCCATTTGGGTGATTGGGAGACTGTTGAGATGGAAGATTCACCGCCCTTTTATGTTTCTTCCACCCGTTGCAATGTGATTGTTAATGGGATTCCTTATTGGATTGGAAAGATTTATCAAGATAATATCAACCAATCTGAATCTACTGATGTCTTGCTGTGGTATGATATGACAGACATGTCGTTTAAGCATGTTCCTATGCCTGAAATCGAGTGTGGTATGGGAACCGGTGCCAAATTAGTCGAGTGGAAGGGTAATCTTGGTATGATTGTTTACAAACCAAAAGGGGAGATAGGTAGCTATGTTCATGTTTTACTGTTTGATGAGAAAGAGACATGTTGGAACAAGGCTTCCACATATGGCCCTATTGGATTGAATATGGAGAAGATTATCCAATGCTCGAAAGACGGTGTGATTCTCGGAGAGACTCGAGATGGAAAACTGTTTCTGTATGACCATTTGACCAATGCTATTAAGGAATACTCTGTTCCACAAGCTTTGAAACGCAGTTTCAAAGCATTGAGCTACACTGACAGCTTGGTTTCATCCAAATTGTTTGAACCTCTTTAATTCAATGTTATGAAGATGGATGACAAATAAGTGTTTCTAACATGAAAAGAGCTAGGTAGATTGATGATCTTATGATGATGTTAATGGAGTTGTTAGTAGTTGCAGGCAGCAGAGCAGCAGCATTCACAAGTGTCTTCTTCAAATGTTCTTGAACATGTGTTGGCATTTGGAAGGTTGTTCCTTGGCCTTATTATATTACTTATCCTTAATTATTAACTATGTTGCTAGTTCTTGTGCTCCTTTGTTTGAGACAGCTTATATATAAATATGTAATGGTTTTATTTGAAGTGACCTATGTCTGGCACTTCAATTGAATGTTAATTAAGTTGAGTTTTGAGGGTTGCAAAGACTTCTCCTTGGTGTGTAAACTAATAGACTTTGGACCACCAATTTGATATAGGGCACTGTTATTGACACCACAATCAATTTATCGGGAAATCACACTTCGGGCAAAATTCGACATTATAAAGGTTAAATGTTTACTGTGGCGCCTCGAAAGTAGATTGATTTTAGGTGCCAATAATAATGCCCTTTGACATATCCTATGCATGATGAACATTTATGCTTTTATATGAACATTTCTTGTGGTAGTATAATGCTTTTGGTTAACTAGGTTATGGTAGGATGATGTATTTTCTTGTACATGCTTTGATTTAGAATGTGTTAAGTCACCACCACAGATTGAATAACAACACACGTGTCATTATACACTCTTAAATAATTGATTATAATAGTAGATTCATATCAATTAAGTCGTTCTATCTACGTCATGATGAAAAAATGTGAAAATTGGTATGAGAAATGATACAACATACTTATATACACCATTGAGTAAGTTTTTGTAATACTTTTGTTGTGACAACTACGTTTTTGTAATGTAAATATGTGTTTTAGGACACATATTGTGCTACAATTGTTCATACCAAATCATTATTTTAACAGAACACTTGCCTATTTTGTTTTGAGGATGTGTTTACTTAAGTAAACTTGTCCTGAATGTGTAGAATTTCTACTACAATGTAGATAAACACACTTGACTAGGCCGGTCCGAGGCTTATTATTATTGATTCGATAGATCTTACTGTACGACCGTTGTTAGATTGACTTGCATCGTATCTCATTCATGCTCTGAATAATTACAATATGATCTATTGATTTTGTTACTTCTGCAAATTGACCCCACCATCCAAATTTGAAAATGGCCGGACCCGTAGCCACCATCAACCATTCAAGCCCCTCCTTGTTCCACCATCCCTCTCCCCAACCATCGAGCACTAAAATCATATACACTTGCCATGTAAAACTCTCTAGCTATCCATATCTAATATGTTATCACCACGTATCACCTCGAGTAAATGCTACCGTCAGCCACCTTGGATCTTCATATTCTATGTCAATCATCATCCTCATCATCACCTGTAAATATTCTTATATCAAATAATAGGAGTGAGCTCGCGAAGCTCAGTAAGGAGTAAAAAGTATAAATTAACACAGGGTTATGCATATTTAACTGGATGAATATACATACTCATATTTAACGTATAAATAACCTTAGAACATTTTAGAATATTTGGAAGCATACTATTAACATTTATAAACATTTTATAGCTACTAGAAATTTCAACCATATATATTCCTTGACATGCATATATCATGAAGGCTCTACTCTCCACATTCAATTCATCTCTTACGTACTTTTACTTTCATACTTGTCTTACATATATATACGTACATACTGGGTTGTCATACATTGGTCTAACATACTTGCATGGGTTTAGCATGCATAAGTCTTCCATACATTTCACAACTAGGCCAAGGGTACCTCGTATAATGCTACTCATTATGAAAGCTTATTTTGCAACCCATGAAGCGGTTGGGAATGACCCATAGTCCCATCTGAGAGTGACATTGCGATGTAAAACGATACCTTACGAGTGGTCTAGCTATGTGCCCTAATTGTTACCTACTTAATCTACTTACTTAGTGTAATCTACTCACATACATTATCCTAAACCATAATCTTCATACATATAAAAACTATACGCACCTTACTCCCTCCTATCTCCACCAAATGCAAGAATGGTCAATAAAGTAATGGCCAAAAACCAAATTGTGGTCAAAACTACATTATACGTGAAACAAAATGGCCAAAACCAAATTAGCTAACCCCATTAACTTTTCCTACGCGCAACGTTTTCTAGAAATAGTTTTCAAGAATTACCAGAAATTATAAATAGAAACTATTTGAATAAAAACGTACCGTATTAATTAATGGAAGAACCAGTTTTCAATAATTACCAGAAATTATGGCTTATGCACATGGTATATTCAAAAGGATGGGAATAGTTACCTCAAATTGCTACGAATGGATTAGATACGAATGTATTCATTGTTTTGACTATTTGATTTTGCAACACGGATCAACGGATCACCTTTAAAAATAACTCTTCCGATCCACAAATGGTTCCAACGACGGGAAATTGAATGGCAGCTGCGGCTTTTGTTTTGTTTGTTAGACATACATATATCTCTAACTCTACTATACTATAAGTATGAGTGTATTTCCTAAAAAGTGTTTCTCCCTAATTTAAATTTAAATAAATAATCAGTTAGTTTTAAATAAAAATATAAAAAACGAAAATTAATTATTTAAAAGTAGAACCACGAAATAAAAATTATTGATAAAAATTATTATTACTACGAAAATCAATTAAAAACGAAAAATATTTATCATCGTCCGTTACCAATTAATTAAACCAAACAAATAGAGACTTAACTCTAAACGAATACATACTTAACGCTCTGAATATCTATAGAAAATTCGGAAACATAAGAACAATATGGTGAAAGAGACATCATCCACCATTATATCTCATTTCGACCAATATCCGTGATGTGAATTTTTTTTATTTATTTATAATTTTACAATATAGTTAACCACAAGATGAAATTTACATCATACACAAGTGGAATGAAAAGTATATTATTATTTTTTGCTATCCTCGCTTTCATCGGTATACTGTGAAGTTTTTTTTTTTTTTTTTTTGTGTGTGAAGATAAAGAAGACGATGTGAACAGACTAGAAGTTAAAAAAAGAAATATTCTCAACTGACCAACAATGAACGATGCAATAAGATTAGTAGTGTCATGGAAACTAGAAGGAAAAAAACTGAATTGATACATGCTCTAAATCGCAATGGTATGTGAAGATTTCTTGTAAATATGGCTAAAGCTTTTTAGTTCTTATATAAAAATACTTACATATATAACACAAAGTAGAACATATAACATTCTCATCATCCTATTTAAATGGAAGATCAACGCAAGTAATGATTAATGATGTCATTACACAACAGTCAAAGACTTGAGCAAAAGAAAAAAACAAGAAGAATAGTAAGAAAAACAAAAAAATATAGTAATGAAACAAACATGTCAAATGCAATAACTTCATCGCCATTTTCAACATCAATTGCATAAACGTTCATATGAGTCAAGTCTATTATATTATTTCACCAACATTAAAAAAGCTGCAGAGAAGAGGTTTATTAGAATCCGACCAGAGCATCTCGGAATGCTTAAATAAAGCTATTGTCATTGAAATGCCTAATGCATAAGGAAGATTGTTTGCAACTCTATTAGTGTACTGTCAACCAACAAATATTCGACATCTATGAGATACATATTGGAAACCAGTGTCGGAAGATTTCATGCGAGATCGCCAAAACTTTGGAATCCATGAATTATTTTCTGGAAAGCATGGGTAATGACTTGACATCTTACGACTTGCCAAGTATACATGAAGACTACAACAACATTGTAGAAAATATACTAAGAGTGATTCGTGATGAATTGTCATAGAGATTCCCCAAAAGATTACATTTTAGAAGATACGCTTAATCCTGAACAACAAAGTATATTCCAAAAATTTCTCTATTAAGTTTTTTATTGATGGGCCTGGTGGCAAGAAAACATATTTATATAAGGCTATGCTGGAAAATCTAAGAATGAAACAATAGATAGGTATAGCACAACAGTCACATCTTGTAGCTGAAATTATGCCAGAGGCCGAATTGCTCATTCACGTTTTAAAATTCCAATTACTGTGCATGAAACAAATATGTGCAATATTCTGATGCAGTGTGGAATGCAGAATTACTATGGAAAAATAGTCTAATCATATGGGATGAGCACCAATGGCAAACAAATAGGCAATTGAGACACTTGACAGAAGCTTAAAGGACATCATGAGAAATTCTAACGCATTTGGAAGAAAGATGGTTGTATTTGGAGGTGATTTTAGACAAGTGCTTCATGTTCCAAATTAACGATACTACAAACAATATAGACAAGTTTGGTGAAGTCATATTTTTTTGCCAATGATGGAAAAATACGATTTTTCCAAAAATATGAGAGTAAGAGGAGATCTACACTTCAGTCAATATTCATTGAGGGTGGGCTGTGGAGAAGAATTGACGAACACTAAATGAGACATAGAGTTACCATAAGAAATGATCATTGAATATGATGAAAATGATGATGAGGTTTCCGAAAATCATTTAATCGGTGCTATCTTTCAATCTATACATGATAATGCATTTTTAGCAGAATACATTACAAGAAGAGCAATAGTGGCCATGAGTAATGAACATGTGGATAAGTTGAATGAAAAATTGATATCAACCTTTCCAAAGGATGGATATTGTTTCAACAACTTTGATAAGGCTATTGATGATACTAATGATTATTATCAAGAAAAAATTTCTCAACACTTTGACACCAAATGAATTTGCTCTTCACAAATTTGTGTTGAAAAAGTAATCACCGACAATGTTGTTAAGGAACTTACATCTAGCAGGAGGATTATGCAATGGTAGAAGGATGATATGTAAATGGTTCAAGAGAAACATGATTCATGCGGAAATCGGACATCATGGAAAGCAAGTTTAATCCCACATATTCCATTCTCACCAGAAGAAAACGAAACTTACCCGTTTCATTTTACAAGCAATATTCTATACATCTATGCTTTGCACTGACGATTAATAAAGTACAAGGACAAACAAGACCATTCGTAGGAGTTTATTTGTCTCGGCCAGTGTTCTCTCATAGACAACTATATGTTGCACTCTCAGAGGAAACTTCAATATTAGCAACTAAGGTGTTGATCAAACTCAATGATCAACTAGACAACACCCACAGATGTACAGAAAAATATAGTATACAAACAAGTTCTTGATGGTGTATACAAACAAATTCTATAGGCTGGTATGTAAATATTATATTCCTTTATTATCATTATTCATTTATTTTCATTAACTATTTCATAATTACTCTTATAAGTTTTTATAAAAGAAGAATGACCCTTCTTAATGAAGATTGAAAGCACACAAAGTTTTTACACTTATTAATGATCCAATTTATGTTATGGAGGATTATGACACATGGAGAATGAGAGAACACATTATCGAAAACTGCATCATTAAAATCCATAAAAACAACATATAAAGCGTTAAAGAGATGGACACTTCCCAAAATCAGTATGCAAAGTGTTGGTCTCCGGGCACCAAGCTTCACAGAAGGCACGAACAACGTTCTTATTCCGAGTGTAGGTGAACAAGGATGCATATAAAGCGTCAAACATGAGACTCTTCTTAAGCGCCTCACCACTGCAGGAAAGAACATCCTCAAGCCATTAACTGAGGATGTCTGAAATCTTGATTGATGAAATTGGATCATTATGCGGGTAGTAATAATTAGGCTTCGTAAGGACAATCCAATTACTTGCTGGTGGATTTTGTGATTAATTATAACTGAGCCAATGTGATTGAATGCCTACGTACCCAGAGGATTTGGGATCAAGGTATTAATAGAGTTTGAATTTGTGTGGAGTGAATCCTTTTTATATAATCCCCTTTCCGGAGAAGATGCCTTGGGGCACATGATTAGGGACATGACTGAAATCATGGGACGGTTTACAGTTCATGCCATAATGGAGTGGAAATCATGGAGGCATTATTGTTGTAGTTATACTCTGCTAAATGACCTGACCGGTAATCTGAGAAACATGAAGCCAGCGATGATGATCTGCCCCGAGCTGAGAGTTCATGACCGAGGTGATCCTACACCATATCGCTAGAAATGAGAGTTGACAGACACTTCATATCAGACTGAAGCATCTTCATCAAAGTTGTATAAAGTATGAAGCTGAACTTATATGAACCATATGGTAAGAGGATCTGATGTAACCCATTAGGTGCCACGTGTGTGACATCGGGTCATACCCATGACAAAAGCCCCAGAGAACTAAGCTAGAACGAAGGTCATAAGTTTGGTCTGATTGGAGAATGATGTGACACTTCTTAAGAAGCGGGAACCTAAAGGTCTCTGACATGAATACGTTTTTCAGTTGTCTTTTGAAATTCAAATCTCCATCAACAAAGTCATTCACTTCTTCTTTTGAAACCGAAATCCTCCCAGAAATCTCAATGGCTTCCACTGAAGATTTAGGTACCTCAATTCCAAAAGGGTCCATCTGAAAGTACTTAACCCACTCAAAAGAAATGTACAAACTCATCTAAGGTTGCGGTAATACTTCCTGATGTGGAGCATCCCTTACCGTCAATGGTGCCATGGAGGAGATTTGCCGGACTTATGATATCGACCATAAAATATTCAGTACTCACCCCCTATCATCTGATGAGAGGGCCAATAAACCTCTTGAAGATTTTATGACCGTTTACAAAGAACAATTGGTTGGAGGTTTCCAATTGTCTATGAATCCAACCCTCATACATGTCTGGAGTCCAGAGGTTTAATATTTTCAGTATCCATTCTTTTATGCTTCATCTTGTTTATATTATGTTGTAGCAATAGACGTGTTTATACAGTTATGTTGTTTATATTATGTTTGTATTGATGTTTATTCCACAATTGAATTTACAATTGAAACAATCAACCCATACAAGATAATCAATGTACATTATACTATTATTTTATGAGTTAAACACGTATTTAACAATGTATAACGTAGAATTACGTTGTTAAATTTATATAAATATATCAATTTAACCAACACCAACACGTGCAACGCATGTGCGTTTTGCTAGTATATAATAATAGGTTGGCTTTTAGTTCTTTTTTTATTTCTCTTTTATTTTAATTGGAAAATTGCTGACAAATAACAAACTATCAAATAGGGTTTTCAAATTGACGAAAATGCCCTTATAAGAATTACGGGGTTTAACAGTTCAGGCATAATTGCTTCTGAACCAAATGTTGCATGCATATCGTTCTTTCAGCTGTCAGTGGGATGTGTGCTATGTATGTGTTGTAGTGTGGGTGAGGTGGTGGGAAAACTTGAAGAGCTAGTAAGTAGGGATATGTCTGGATGTTGTATAAATGATATATATGTTGGATGATTATGAATAACTGTGATTCACGAGGGTTTATTTGAAGTTTTGTGCTGGTCATTATACCATATTCTCTGATTCAATCCGTAATTAAAGCTTGAGATGTTGTGAGTTGTTTTTTCTTGGTGAGATTTATTCACAGTTAATCATCCGTGCTTAATCTTTTGCAGATTCATCTCTATCCACTGACGACGTTGCGATTCTGATAGCGTACTGGAGTGGTTTTTGCCATTGCTTTTGTTTGACTACCTTTATCATCCATCGTTGGGGCATGTAGGATGCCTGCTAACTCAACAGGCACTGGCAAGAGGTGGGCTACTTGATACTGGGGGCATGTAGGATGCCTGCTAACTCAACGTGCACTGGCAAGAGATGTGCTACTTTGGTTTCTGTATCATATTGTACGTCATTGTATCATATTGTACATCATTGGGTGGGGGGTTTTCTTATGCTGTCATCAGCATGATAAGCACACATTACCCACCATTCCATAGTGGTCGGTCATAAGATCGTGGCAACGATCAATCTGTCGATTTCCGTTCTTGTATGCATGGTTATTTTTTTGATGTACCTAACCTCCTAGATAAATCTTATTGGTCGTTGGGCACGCTACTATTGGCTGTAGTTGTATCTACTTACTACTTGATCGAGGCTCTGTTCAGGGGCGGCTGCAGAAATTTTGTCATACGGATCAGAAATCAAGAACAATACCTCATTTTTTTTAATGATTAAAAGTACAACTAAAATTAATTTTTCAAATATGATTACGGGTCAAAAGGCAATGTTTATAAAATTTAGAGGGTCAATACACAGGAATTAATTGGTAATTTTTTAAATTAATGTAAAATATACATAGAATTTTTTTTGATTTTTTTTAGCTCCTTACTCCCGCGGCCCGGTGTACACCAAGAAGGATCATAAAGACGAGTTCAGTGCAATAGCTACCTTTTGTCAAACTATGCTAACAGTCCTACCAATCCTAAGGGCACTTGTATGTTATAAGTAATTAGTAGTAATGTTTTATGGTTATTTCAAGTTAAAGCTACTAATTAATCAGTTGCTTGGTTTATTTATAGATGTAAAGACTGTTTTATGTGACCACTTCAAAACATTGATGATGACCATATATGTTGGCAATGATGAGCATGAGCATGAGCATGAGCATGAGCATGAGCATGAGCATGAGCTTGCTGCCTCATCAATTTGAGTATTGACTACCTATATATCGCACCTTAACTCCCAAAGTGTTAGGGAGAGGGCAGCTAGAACGTTGCCAAGGTTGACTGTATAGTTCCTAGTAAAAGAATGAGTCTACCCGTGGCGGAAAAATAAATTCTTGTATGGGTGGTCTTGGTATAAGCTAAATTTTTTTGCTAATAACATGATTTAAACCTCCAACCTCCACCTATTGAGACTAAGCTCTTAATCCACTAGGATAAATATTCTTTTCGTTAACAAAAAGACACATTACACACTAATATTCTTTTTGGGCGAAAGAAATATGTTTTTATATAGTCTACTAGATAGGTAGATATAGTTTCATGGATTGTAATTCCTTTATTTAGATAGAATATATATAGGGTTTTATTTGGGCCCCTATTTACTACTTCTTGGCATTTATTTACTACTGTATCACAAAAATTACTTGGGCATTACGCTGATTTTTTATATAGGGAAAGTCACTGTGGTGTTCATTGCCATGAACACCAACGTCGATCACAATGACGTTGGTGTTCCACAAGAACACCAAGCACAGCCTGACGTTCCTATATAAAAAAGTGTTAAATCTTAACGTCGATCATGATGATTTCATTTGGTGTTCTAGTGGTATACCAACGTCGGTGACACCGACGTTGGTATCTGCAGTGAGGCTACCAAATAATGAATGACGTTTTTACAAAAAAAATATTCATTAATGCCAGTGCAAGTAGTAAAAATGAAGGTCCAAATAAACCCACCTATATATATTTACCAATATTTATAAGTTCCCTACCTTGTATAATATATAACTCTGAATCTTCCTCGAAAAAAAAAAAAAAAAAGCCTCTGAATCTGAATCTGAATCGCATAGAGGGTGGGTACCTCGGAAGACTTTGGGTTTGAGAGAATTTGTTTGGAAATATACTCAAGCCCCTCAAACTTATTAATCATTATTAATTTGTTCATTATAAAAGCTTGCTAAATTAAAACCCTTAAACTTCTTTATATAATATAATCAACGTTTTAACCGGGCTTGATATCATTTAATTGAGTCATTAAAATTTTGTTTTTGATACAAAATTAATACTTATTTGCACCAGACAAATTTGACTAGAAGTAGGACAAACCAATAATATCCAAATGCCATTAAAGACGAGTACATTATATACTTCTTTCACTGCATTTCTTTCAGTTTCAATAGGCAATTGCTACTGAGAAAGTTAAAAAAGAATGGATAAGACTCATACAAGCAGGGGAGGGGGAACAGGGCTGCGATATACAACAACAAACATTAAATAATATTTATTACAACACAATGCTGAAAGGTCGACTAAATTTGAGAAGAAGAAAAAAAATCAGCAACGAGCTATCGAGAGCAATAACCTATGTTCGTGCAGACGAGAAACTATCCAGCTCGTGCTGGCTCTTTCTGTTGAATGCTCTTATCATCAGCATCTGCAAGACTTGCTAGAACCTACTGCACAATTTTGTTAAGGAAATATACCGAAAATAGTTGTCTTTTAAGTACACAACCAACAAACAGAAAATCACCTGAAAGAGTCTCCAAGAGACAAATGCATCTGTGGCAGCATATTGCAGTTGCTCCTTGGATAACGTATCCGCCTCCCAATTTCCCATTCGAATCATGCTGGGTTTAGGAAGCTGCGAATGTACATAGATTCCATTTGAGTTTAGTAACAAAATACGTAACAACTTGCACGAAACAATCCGACATGTTTTGATCATCAAGTATTTATGAATAAAGGTACATTGTATAAGCAATGATACACAATAATAAATCTTGTTAATCTCATGAAGTAAGTAACATAACAAAAACCTGCTTTGCAAGAAGCTCTTCAGTAAGGGCAGCTAGACTCCACTTCTTGCAACCTCCAAGTTTTTCATTGGCAAGATTTGACAAATCTTGCAAAGAGTTCAAGGACACATTATGATCTTTAAAAATCTTTTGATAGTCACCAGAAATGTTTACACCCACCTAAGCATGTTAACATTTTTAGTAAACAAAAGGCACAAGTGAAAATAGATGGTTGATGGGATAGTAAAATGTTGAATTCTGCTACCTTCAATGACATTGAGTTTTCCAGAAGGTACTGCAAACTCGGAGTGATTCCAGAATGAAAAATATGCATCACATAACAAATATTAAAGCCACCGCAGATTTGCATTACTGCAGCTTTCCCAGGTGATGCACCTGCAAGGTTAATGATCTTCAGTAATGACCAATGAAAGATGGACCGGAAACTAGTTACATTATAATATCCCACATGAATGTTCTCATTCAAGTATCAACTATCAACAAGAAGATAGAAAAAAAAAAGAGAGAAAGAAGTTGAATATTGGACCCAATAATTGCTTTCAGAAACCTCTTTGTAATCAATGAAATAATTAAGAAGAGGTGGGTTTTCATTCCTTAATTTCAATAAACACTATTAGAGAGCAAGCTCTGAAAGACATCCTGCCCTGTATTTATATTGTGCAGTGTTGGGCCTCATTATCACTTATATGCCCTGTATTTGTCTTTGTGTGTCATGTTGGCCTAGAATATTTGTATGAGGCACATACTTCAATGGGCGTGTTGAAGTGTATTATATTTAAATATACGAATTACTCACCTCCCCAAAACCTTACGCTTTTGGGAGAGATGGTATATTCAACATGTAACATAGTAATTAACTGTAAAATGTCACAAGAAGCAACCTTTGCATAAAAAAGGTTCAGGATAATAAAAAAAAGTATATTTTTCCATGTTTCCTTAGATGTGCATGGTATGTAGACATTGACTGCTGATCTTTACGGTACTTAGCAAAAGAAATCATTTGCAGAATACAATTCATGAACTTTCAAACAGTCACATATTAATGCAAAAAAACATGGAGATATCAGCACAAGAAAGTTCTCAGCTTGCAGTGAAGCCAGCTTATGCACACAGTCACACACAAATACAGTCAAAACATAACAAGATTAGTGATTGAACTAACCTCTCCTAAGAGTGGGCCTCCACTCAATATCAAAACCAAGCACGGCCTTCCCTTCTTCCCGTATTTTATCTTCAATAAAATTCACAAGCTTCTTAGCTGATGCCTCCACCTCACCAAGAGTTTTGCTGTACACTATCCTGCCTTTGAATTGTATTTCTTGGTACCTCATCCTATGATTACCTAAATTCAAAATACACAAGCACTATATTAGAGAAGTTTAGAGAATATAATCTATGCAAGATAGCACCATGTTAGAGAAAAATATCTAATAAAAAACATACATTATGTTCCACTATTGGGGAACAGAACATGAGGTGCTTTTTCTCTGGACATTCAACAACGGATACTGCACTATGTCTCTGTGTGGCTGTGTCTATGTAGCTTATCAGGGAGAAAAGGGAAACATTCAATCTTTTTAAACATTAGATGAATAGCCACCTACACAAAGATTATTCTACCTCTGTTGATATAAAACTTTCCAATAGGTAACTCAGATCATCATACATTAGAAATGCACAACTAAAACAGAAGACTACAACCTCTAATCAATAGCATAACAGAACTCACAAATAACCCACTAAAAATAGTATTGTAAAATTGAATTGAACTAACAACCCCAGAAAATGGTTTAATCATTTCCTTCCAATCAGCATTTATTTAGTAGACATGCATTTTTATTGACACTGGATACTAATTATGATACCGGACAGTATTACTGCAAAATCGGTCTGCTGAGTCTTCATTTTTGTTGGACAATATTGCATCTCACTTTGATCAATGAAGAACCTTTGGCAATATGTTCACAACTCTAGCATATAACCTACTCCAATGATCTAAGTTTTCAGAAGAGTCTAAACTGAGCCGAATACACCTTACTGAAAGTAAAATGAGGAAATTTTTTGAGTGGTATGTCTATATACATCATAAAACGATCATGTTTTCCGATGTAAGTGATAAATACGTAAAACGCTCGCATTTTCAGTGTGAATAAAGCTTCCAAAAGATTCCCTAAAATCAGAAGACAATGAATTTAAAAAGAATTTTTTTTGTCACCTTCATAAGGGGAAGTGAAAGAAAGGCTGCTTGAACGACAAGGAGAAAGAGAGGAAGAGATGGAGGAATTCCGTCTTTGAAAACTAAAGAGTGACTCCGGCAATCTTCGGCGGCGAGGATTCCTGGACGACTCGGACGAGGAGAAGTCAGCATCGTCAGTGGGAGGAGTGGATGTAGATAAGTTGCGCTTTTTCAATTCGACAATAGAAGAACAGGGAACAGCCGCAGCGGCGGCGAATCGGGAAACAGCGTCGATGGCTTGGAGCTCTTCGTCGGAAAATGGACGGTCCCAGTCGCCTAATTCCATTTTAAAAAAAAAAAAAAGGAGGCGGGCTGGGAAGAGAATACGAAGAAATAAACGCTAATTACGTTTTGTTTTACGTAGCGGTGTGTAGGGTCGGGACCCGACCCATAAACTTAATATTCGAAACCCGTTCCGACAAGATTCAGGATTTGAATTTTCTTTTCGAGCATGTATCCGATAAGTGTCGGGTCCCAACAATCGAGATATCCGAATGTTCGGGATCCTGTTGGGTCGGGAATAAATGCCCCAAACATATGATGTAAGGAAGTATTCATGTTAACAATAATTACTTGATTAAAACAATAGTTCAAAAGGGGGTGATGGCCAAAATAGTAACGACCAACCTTAACCGGCAGAGTATCGGGTCAGAAGCACTATAGTGGAGAGCAATGTCGTATCCCATAAGAAATCAATCGAGTACCAAAGTCATTTTCATACTTAGTTTAGGTCAATCAAAGTTTGTTCACGGTAATTATCCTACAACGATATTTAAACTAGAGATAAAGAGAGAAAGAGACATAGCCAAATCATGATCCAATTGAATACATTCGCCTCTCTAATCGATTATTTGGGAATGGAAATTACCAACCAACCATCCTAATGCTTATATCGACTCGTTCATGGGTTCAAACTCCTAAGACGCTATGCAACAACCTAATACCCTTTGCCCGGTTCAACAGTCCGCATTTAAGGATTTAACTTACCGGATCAAGATAAACGCTCTAGAACCGCTCGGTTTACACCGACAAACCTCGTTACCCAATCGATCTAAACAACTCAGCCAATTGTAAATAACGATCTTAAAACCCTTTTTCTCACACCCCTTCGCAACATACATTTATAAAAGTGGTGTGTGAACTCATGAACTAGGCGTACATGCTAATTCAAGTATTAAGAACAAGTTTTAAGACATGAATTCATCGATATAACAACAATTAAGCACTACACATTCCAAAATTCATCAATTAGAGGGTGATTTCTTCAACCTTCACATGACTTAGCTATGGTGTGTTTAGATACTCATAATTAAACAAGAAAGAGCAATCAAAGATGAAATTAAAACCATAAAATGAAAGGAAAACGAAATTAACAACAGATCCTGGCTTCAAAAAAAAAAAAAAAAAAAAAAAACCAGATCCAATGCATATTTATTGTATGTACATGGCATGTACATCGCATGTATGCAGTGGTGCAAGTAATTAACATATATTTGTCCCCAGTTTGAAGTTTAGTGTTTAACATCCATCACCATCACCATCACCATATAAGGATTTTACATACTCCTTAGAATTACACAAGATATATGTTCCCCTAAAAGAACATATTATAAATAAACAAAAGTTGCAGGAATTAAACAAACAGATGTGTTAACACAGAGCTTAACATCTACAGACAATTAAAATGTACTCCATTTGCGGGGATTTTCAAGGTACGTACATGCAAATCACTAATCAAATATGATCGTTGACAGTAAAATGTACTATTAACAAAAGGGACTAATTAACCAACTTCATTTTACAAAATTTGTGTCATTTACCTCGAATTTCTACAGAAAAATACAAGAAAACCTGAATCAACTATTAGTATCTGCAATTACAATGATTTGCAGATACAATCAAGTGCGTTAAAATAGCCATGTTAAAAAGCCCATCAAAATCAAACTTTGTTAGAGAGTTTACTGTTGTCTGTAAAACATCACGATGTAATTAATGCATTGTTTCTAGTTGCTTCATCCCATTTGCTCTTGGGAATTTCTCCTGAATCAGTAATAATCACTTTTTTCCTAGGTTTACCGTTGTAGGTCCCAGCTCCCCCTTCTATTTCTTTTGTTTTTTATAATTCCATTAAAGCTAACTAGTCTTCTACACATGAAGCAGTGAACATCGTACAAAACTGTCAAGTTATTGCACGAAACAGAACCTGGACAAAATGCACCATCAAGAATTTCCTGAATGGTTTAATTCGAAGGTATAAAATAAAGCTTGATGCACTTACTGTGCACTTTTATGAGCGTTCTTCACAGTAGCTTATGTATGGTACATTATGCAGATGATTGTAATTAGTAAACAGAACCAATCAGACTTGAATGACCAATTGTTAGCACTTTCCACCAGATCTTTTTCAACGGTCGAATCCTATCAGAGTTGTGTGATGAACGGTGTCAGATTCAATGCACAAAAATGGGATCACACACGCACAACTCAAAACAGTGGGGTTGCTGTCAAAGGGACCGAAGGCACTACATGGTATGGAGTCTTAGAAGACATATATGTCGTAAGCTATCCAAATGATAACACTGTTGTTCTTTTCAAATGTACATGGTTCGATACTAGTGCAGCTAAGAAGGGTGTCCGTGTATATAAGAATAGAACAAGTATACGCACTACAAACACCTGGTACGAATAGGAGCCATTCATTCTTGCTTCACAAGCAGAACAAGTGTTCTACATAGATGATTTGTATAACGGATGTGACTGTAAAGTTGTTGAGCATTTTCAACACCGTCATATCGTAGACGCACCAAATATTAATGCTGATGTGGTTGTTGATGATTTGGTAATCGACGAAACAACCCGCGGAAATTTCCAACTTGTTGTTGAAATGCCACCGATGGAACCGTTATACATGAGTGCAAATGATGTAGAAACACATGTTGATCAAAACGATCTCACTTCAATAGATCAAAACGATGAAAACGATCCCGATAAAAATGAAAAAGGATGATAGTAACGAGTATGCTTCAACGGATTGCGATGATGATAATAATTGTGTAGATGATGACATATACGACTCGATCCCACCAAACTATGCAAGTGATAATGAATGATGCTATAAATCTAATATTCTTTTAGTAAGTTCATTTAAATATACTTGAATTTAAAAATTATATAATAGTGGTGCTTTACTTATACTACATCAACATATATGTGTTCTTTATATAAATTTTTTATTATATTCAAATACTTGATAATATAGGTGAATGACTTGCGCGGGATCATCAGGTGGTTCTCAACCACCGCACGAGCATCCATTTAGGCTACCGGGCCAATACGAGGACGATAATTAATTAACTTTCATTTTTTGTCTAGTATGATTATTCTTATTTCGTTGAATTAACATTGACACCGATACTACAGATCATATAGCAGATAATGAGGAATGGATACCACCACCTCCTCCCCCGAAAAAGAAGCAGGGTGAACATGGACCTGCAAAAGGTTTCACCATCCAAGCCCTCAAGAAAAAGTTATGGGGCTTGATTCCTCTTATTTGGGATCCTAGATTTCTCAAAGTTCAGAAGGTTTTGGGAAAATACGCGAAGGATTTTGAGTCCGAGACATGGAAAGTCGTGAGGTCCCATGTTCCCTGTTGTATCCCACAATGGCGAAAAGTTGGAAGACCGACTTACAGAATTAATTTGGCAAGAACTTTGGGTACTTAGCTAATCAAATTGTTAGCACTTTCAAATTGTAAGTTTCATTATATTATTTCAGATACCAATCGTTTCATTTCTTGTGTTTTCAGGCATCGTTCGAACCCCTTAAGCTTATTCACCGCGATGCCGTGCTGAAAAGCGCCGGTACTTTATTCAGAAAATGGAAGACTAGACTAGGGGAGGAGGTAGATGAACACAACAACAAGGGGTTGCCCGGGCCTTGTCCCCGACCCAGGAATGTGGGTTCACAACAACAATGGGAAGCGTATCTCCGCTACCTTAGTAGCGATGCTTTTAAGGTAAAGCTTTTATTCCATTACATGTGTTACGTAGATTCGATTATTATTATTTGTTACTGCTTATATATAATACAAAAGTACCATTTTTTTGTAGAAAAGATTTGATCAGAATAAGAAGAATCATGCCGGGAGTAAATAGGTAGGCCGCCAATGACGAACGCCTATGGCCGTAGTTCTATGGGAAAGGTTAAGAATGGTAAGTATTAGGAAAAAAATCCTATCACTTCATTTTTTTGAATTTTCATAACTAATACTTTTGTTTTTTCAAGGGTAATCTAAGTCTGAGTGAAGATCCTTTGGGGCATGATCCTATCCATGTATGGGCGAGCAAGCATAAGAATGCAGACGGCAAGTTTCTCAACAAATGATCGGAGGTCATTTAAGTGATATACGTTGTATATATTTCAATTCAATAAGTTCACATTTTCCTTTTCCTTATCTTAATTGCCAACGATATATGTTGTTTTTAGAGGAGGCTGGAGGAATGGCGTGCTATGATTGCACCAGGTCGACCGATGACTTTTGAAGAAGAGGAGACAATCTTTCAGGGCGCCTTATGAACTAGGCGAGATTATTTGATTGGCCTTGGCCCTACGCAAACTTCCGTATCCAATTCATCACAATCATCCCAGTCTTCAGCATCGTCATCTTCTTACCACCAAGAATGCAATATGCAGATTGAACAACTTAGAAAGTCTCATGATTGGTTGGTGAAGTTAACCAAAAAACAGAACAAGAGAAACAAAAAACAAGGGGGTCTTCTAAAATTTTTGAAGACTAATCTTAAGGCTAAGGAACCGGATATGCAAATAGAGGTTAGCTCAGAGTCTTCCGATGAAGATGAAGATGATTCTGAAGTTGATCTTGACGATGATGCGTAGACATTCTAGAGGAGACTATTGTTACTTTTGAAAACATTGCATAACTTCGTATTTTGCGTAAAAAAAAATTCACTAAGCTTTTGTATTTCGTTTTGTTATGAATCCTCATACATTTCTATTTTGTGAGCTTCTGTTATGGATTTTGGAAAAAAACAGGATTTGTTTGATGTAAATAGCATGGGAGGTCATGCGAAAACAAAAAAAAGTTAAAATAGAAAAACATTTAAAGGGACGACATGTCGTCCCAACAAACATTTAAAGGGACGACATACCGTCCCAACAAATATTTTATAGAAATTTTTATACAAAAATTTTATAAAATAATTAATAAAAAATTATTTTTTCCCAAAGGTTTCTGAAGGGACGACTTTATCGTCCCAAAAAAGATTTTATCAAAAATTATATATTTTTTTCGTATTGAATTTTATTATTAAAACGAAATGTAAATGCTTTTAAGGGACGACATTGTCGTCCCAAAAAATATTTTTTATATAAAACAAAATCTTTCTTCATAATAAATGAGACATGTTTATAGGGACGACAATGCCGTCCTCTCAAAGAAAGCCATGTCAGCACGTTGAAATTTCTTAAAAAAGTTTGTGCCACGTCAGCATAGATTTTCGTCCCTTTAGAAGAGTCAGTTATTTAAAGGGACAGAGCAGAAATGACGGCTTTATAGGAACGACATGTCGTCTTTTTAAACATTTTTTGAAACGACAATGGTTTTAAAGAGACGACAAAATGTCGTCCCAAAAAACATGTTTTGTTGTAGTCAGGGGCGGACGCAGGATCCCGGGTGAGGGAGGGCGATACTAAGGGCGAGTGTAAATTTTTAGGGGGGCGAAAAAAATACACAACATACATAATAATGTATTTTCCTGATCTAAGGAGGGGAGGGGGGGGGCTTGCCCCCTATCAATAGGGTACATCCGCCCCTGGTTGTAGTGGAAGGCCAATGCCTTCAATGAGAATTATATTAAACAGAAATAGTTTTATCAGTTACTTAAAAAATATATAAAAACATTACTAATATCCGTAGCTACTGCATTTTCGAATCACAGATCGTGTAGTACCAGTACGGTTAGCCGGTAAGGATCGATGAAGAAATATGATATTATGTTTGTTGTGAGAATAACTTCAAATTTAAAAGGACATCAGAGGGGGAAAAAAAAAAGAGAGGAGAGAAAGAGGTGCTTGAATATATATAGTAAAACATAAAATTACACTGTTACATAGATATGATATATGTTTATATATATGACATTTAATTTAGAAAAAACCTAGTTGTATCATTATTCATTACACAGTAACATGACAACAGTACTGCCTAGAAATCAAAAGAGGGAAAGTTTAACACACTAATTAAGAAGTTTCCATCAAATTAACCTAGAGCTTTTAATTGTAAATTAAACTCATTTTACATATAAAAGCTTTAAAGCCTTTTAGTAATATATCCGTAATTAAACAGATACATCATCTAAAAATTTCCCATGAACCAATTTACCTTCAGAAAGCATTTCATCACAGTATTCTTATAGTAGTTTCTTTTGTTTCTTGATGATAATTAATCCACTGCCTCTAAGAAGAGAATCGAGATACGCATGGTTCCCCCTCAAGTGTGTCATCTTCCTCATCCACGGGACACTTGCAACCCAACACATGTGTGCAGTGAGACGACCATATACCACAGATACCGTCTCCACAAGTAGTCACTAGTTCTCTATATGGAAAGCGGCCAGTCATCAGCGGTTCATTGATGTTCTTGAGGAATTTTCGGGTTCCAAGGTGCCCTTCATTTCCGTTGTCTCTCGCTTCAACTGCCAAAACCACAACAACAACCCCAAAAAAAAAAAAAGAGGGTTAAAATTTAAAATAACAAAGTTACGCGAACACTTGAACAATATAATATATGCATAAATATTTTACTATATAACCTGCAGAGAAGATTAGAAACACAAAAAGCAACAAGCAAATGATCAGTTTTCCCATATCTTCTTGGCTTAACTAGTAGTAGGATTACAGTGTAGGTGAGATCGTTTTATATATATTGGTGATTTAATTAAGTATATATTTTTTGAAGCATTCTTCAACATATATATATATATATATATATATATATTTAGGACGGGAAAAATTAATTAAGAAAAGAAACAAAAAGTATTTTATTTACTTCTTGTTTGTATTATTTCCGTATCTTTTAAGGAATCATTGATATGAGTGGAGGTTTAAGTGGTGTCTTAAAATAAATAACGGAATCATAATATTGTTTAAAAGAGAAAAAAAATGATTTAATTAGGGCCGTTTGTTAAAACTGAAGACTGAAATCAGAAGTCTTAATTTTGAATAAATTAAATGAATCGAATATTTTAAGTACTGAAATTGATTAGACAGTTCGATAATACTTATTATATCCGAAATTAGAATTTGTTTAGTGAGTGTATATGTGGGTGTGGGTGTGTGGAGGGGGTGGGTGTAGGTGTGGGTGTTGGTGTGGTGTGGGGTGGTGTGGGTGTGGGTGTGGGTGGGTGTCGGTGGTGTGTGGGGGTGGGTGTCGGGTGGGCGTGGGTGGGGTGTGGGTGTGGGGCCGGGGTTGTGGGGGTGTAGGGGTGGCTATGCGTGGGTGTGGGTGTGGGTGTTGTGTGTGGGATGGTGGGTGTGGGTGTGGTGTGTGGTTCGTGGTGGGTGTGGGTGTTGGGAGGGTGGGAGTGGGGGTGTGAGGGTGTAGGTGGGTATGAGGGTGTGGGGTGTGGGGGTGGGTGAGGGTGTGGACGGGTGTGTGGTGTGTGGGGGTATGGGTTGTGTGGGTGTGGGGATGTTGGGGTGGGTGGGGGTATGGGTGGGGTGGATAGGGGTGGGTTTGGGGGTAGGGTGAGGGTGGGGTGTAGGTGTGAGGTAGGTATGGGTGTGGGGTCCCTACCTAACGTAGATTTATTGAAAAAATTCAGCATTAAGTAATTCATCAACCACTTAAAATTTTTCATAGTTTTTCACAGAAAATTCAAAAGATCTTAATTAATTAAGAGGTGTTAAAAAGTATTATCAAACAACACTTATTTTAATAATCACTTATTCTTTTAAGAATAAGTGTTAAGTGGTGTAAACAAACAGGTCCTTAGTCAAAAAAACATGGCGTTTTTTTTTTAAAAGTAAAAAGGAAGTAAAATATTACTCCCTCTATTTTTTTATAACAAGTCGTCCATTTTGACTATGTTTTTGAAAGTTCAGTTGGAATAGTGACAGCAGAGCATTTGATTATGTATACTCTTTCCGTTCCAATTTAACTATGTTTCTCTTCCGACGGCAAGAGCACTTGTATTCTTTCTTAAGGGAAATGAGTTGATTGATACAGTTTACAAAGATTTTAATCTTATTACTTGTCACGCACGCAGTGAGAATATTGTTTCTTGTAAATGCTAATGTGCTACTTATGTTCTGGTTGGCATGCATAGAAAAATAATCGAAATAATCAAATAACGAATCTCCTCAGCTTCAGATTCAAAAAAATCAGTGGAAGCATCAAAAAAATTTGAAGATCAAGTAGAAACATTAGTAGTGTTTATATATTTTTAACCAACGAAACTATATCATTTTTTGGATTTTAGTGGACCGCACCCTATATATATATATTTGAATTCCTAGATTTGGTTGTTCCCAAATCTGTACATTTTATTCGGGTTTTGTTTTAACTATAACGTACACTTTTTCTTTCTTGATTGCCTTAGGAGACCCAAGGATTTGTACTTTATCCGAGGAGAACTTTTTTCTTTGTTGATTTCCCAGGAGACCCAAATATCCCAAATGGTCCGTAAGGATTTGTACTTAACCCGAAGAGAACAAGCGTATCTTTATAATACCATCCAAGTTGTCCCTTTAGTCGTGATGAAAGTTGAAAATGCTTGAACAACGTCTGATTTGTATGTGCGTTATCAAGCCTTTTATTTTATAATTAATAGAAATTTGTGTTTTGTTGTCTCAATATAATCCCTTTGTAGAAAATCAAAACCCAAACTCATATAAGAGGTGTGGTCTCATCCCAAAACCTAGGTCGTGTGGTAAGGGAAGTTCATCTCTTAATATAGTGGGTGAGTGGTCACAAGTACCCAATATGGATACTTTAACACGCCCCTTCAACTGTGGGCCTATAAAGATACACATGGCACACAAGTCATACAAAGGACACTACAAGACCAATAAAAAGACCCAACACTTGCATAATAAAGGATTACTCTGTTACCATGTGGAATTTACTGAATTGATGCAAGAAAGCAAAGAAAATTAACAAGAAAGACGAAGATCATCATTAATGAGGAAGAAATATCAATAGTGACGGAAACAATGAACACAACTTTTAGCATTATTTACATCAATTTTTTAAATGATTCAGAATGAGGATGTGTACCTACGCGCTTCACCAATGAAGGGAGTGAAACGTTTTGGACAAAAAGGAAAGCTAAGCCCGAGGTATGTTGGACCTTTTGAGATTTTGGAAAGAGTTGGACCGTTGGCTTATAAGCTTAGACTACCGGAATCCATGTCGAGAGTCCACAACGTGTTTCATGTTTCGATGTTAAAGAAGAGTTTGACCAAGATGGATGTCGAAACCACGGTTGATCCGGAAGTCCTTCAAGATAATCTAGCTTATGATGAGCGATGCTTTGAGCGACCGATCGAAATTATGGACCGAAGGAAAATATGGTTGATATTCGGAAAAGCAAGATGAGGACCGAATGGGAACCTTTGGTACCAGGATCGTTTGTGTGTGCCTAATGTTGCTAATTTGAGGCAAAGAGTTATGGAAGAGGCACATAGGATTGCTTTTGCGGTTCATCTAGGAGCTACTAAAATGTACAGAGACTTGAAAGAAAAGTTTTGGTGGCCCTTGATGAAACTGGAGATAGCCAAGTTCGTTGCAGAATGTGACACTTGTCAGAAGGTGAAGGCAGAGCATGGAAGACCAGGAGGAATGTTTAAGCCGTTGGATATCCCCGAATGTAAGTGGGATAAGATCACGATGAATTTCATCACCGGTTTACCCAAGACAAGAGGCGGTCATGATGCGATTTGGGTGATTGTGGATAGATTGACCAAAAAGTTTACAAGTAGCTTTTGAAACCAAGTTGGATTTGAGTACGGCCTTTCATCCTCGAATGGATGGACAATCTGGTAGAACCATCCAAACACTTTCGAAGATAAGTTGAGAGCTTGTGTTTTGGAAGTAGCGGATCATGGGATGATTACCACCGGTAGCGGAATTTGCCTACAACAACAATATCATGCAAGTGTAGGCATGCCACCGTTTGAAGCTTTGTCACTTTGGTTTTGGTGCAATGGAACAATCATTCACGGAGGAAGCTACTTGAGAAGTCGAGGATGATATGATCGAAAGGAAAGCTGAGTTTCTTGGAGATTTTATGGACTTACTTAGACTACCGGTATAATCTTTCAGTTTCGATGAGAAGAGTTTGAAACTCCTTTAAGGAAGTCCTTCAAGAATGTAATATTCGATTTTCTGGACCGGAAGGAAAAGATGGTTAAGAGACGTGATCATTTTTGCAAAAAACAAAATATTGTGTTATGATCGAGTTTCCTTTTATTTACGAGTTTAAGTTTTTTATATATATATATATATATATATATATATATATATATATATATATATATATATATATATATATATAAAGGAAATTCTGAATTTTTGGTAATTAAGGGTAATTAAGGAAAAAGGGATAATTGGAAAATATATTTAAGGAAAATATATTCAGATTTTCCATAACCTAATTACAATTCAGAATTTTAGCCTTTTACGTAAGGAGGAAAGCTTTGAGCGCATAAGAACAAGGAGAAAGGGCCCCAAACACTTTGGCCATTAGAGTAGTTTTTGGCCATTTTGGCGCGCCCCAAACCTGAACCAGAGAGTTCAGTGACTTTCTGAAGCGAGTTTTACGCAACGCCGAAATCTTTAAGCGCTTGAACTCAAAAGAGAGAGTTTAGAGTACCTGGTGCATTTTGGCGCACGCCAAAGGTGTTGGCGCCCCCCCAACACTGTTTGAACGATTATTTCTTATATTTTAAGCTACGAGGTGAGTTCTAAATGACGTGTCTTGATCTAATAACATTAATTAAACATAAACAAGCTTCGATTGAACTTTCGATTCGTTCAGTTAAAACACCGAATGTACTCTTAAATGGAGTTGAAGTTCGGATCCGTCAGAAGGGCATGAAAGGGCTTGTACTTTGATGAACTAGAGTTCATCAATATCTGTGTAATTGATAGGTTGAAATGTCTAGCGGTCTAAGTGAGGGAGTAAAGGTTATAAGGTGAGTTTTACTTTGAAAACACTTAGGTGGCTAGATAACAACGGTAAATAATTACATATGTGTAGTAAAAGCTAAAACGTCATTTATTCTCGGTTAGGCACTGATTCAAATCGGCGATGTGATACGTTCATAAAAAGTGGACAACGCTACTGGCTCAAAAGGCTGAAGGGTAGTGGAGGAAATCCATCGAGCGTATATGCATACCGGGGAGATCCCGGGACTACCGGTGCTAAACACCGTAGTTGGCTAGTATATCTCGTGGTGGAATTTTCACCATACATTGTGTCCTTGAGTAATGATGTAACCAAGATAAGCTAAGTTAGAAACGTATAGTCATGAAATGTCGATGGGCATGAAATGAACCCTAGATGGAGTCGGTCTTACAAAGATGATCTTTTATTAAAACTTGATAATAAACCTTAATTGTATTGTAGCTTCTACTTCTTACTTGTACAATGTACTTACCTCAAATGCATGTTTATTTATGTGTTTGAGGGAGAGAAGACGAATAGGTTGGTGAAGATTTCGAGGAAGACTTTGATGACGACGTTTGAGGACGCCGGAGTTGAAAGCCTTGATTATTTTCTGTTTTAATTATTTCATAGACTTGGATTATTGTTGGAACTTGTAGTTTACATTTAGTAGTTTTGGAATTCGTACACATTTGGATTCGTTGGTTTCTTTTCCCCAATGTAATAATGTTACATTTCTATCTTTAGACGTGAATTTCTATTCTTGGATATTTGAAAAAATTTACCCGAGTCTTTTGCTTCCGTTTGCTTTATTTTGATACGACGTAGTAGATGCTTACGTATAAACTGAATTTATTTTTATTTTATACGTGCTGAACGTTCCTTTTCCGGATAAGGATTCGGTGTCCGGGAACGGGGCGTTACACGAATCGACTATGGTAGTTTGAATATTGAGAGATTTCTAAATGATTAACCGGGTCAAATAAAAATCAAATTCTTGCCAGTAATTTATAGGGGTGTGTTCTTTCGCGACTCGCGTCCCAGCAATTTTTGATATTTCAGTCGGTATTTTATAAACTACTATGTGCGACTTAAAGCATGGGGTTGCCCTGCTACTTCGCTAAAGTTTGTGGTTTTATTAAATGGTACTTGAAGGTGAATGTGTAAAATAATATGTGGTTTATTTGCAGTGGCAGAATGCCATGTGTGATGGTTTACTTATTTGTACTGTTCCGTCCCCCGGCTGCATATCAAATTTTTTTTTATCAATTAAGGTTTTTGTGATTGTATTATCTATAAGTTATTACGGCAACACAAGCAAAGTGTTGTGAACTAAATTTATTTTCTGGTGACTTGGGCATGCAGTTTAATATTAATTCCCATCCATCGGCAATTGAAACATCATCCAGACTCATGGGGGATTTAAAACAATCTAAATCAAATTAAAGAGATAGATTTTTAATTAAATGCTGTCAATGGTGCAAGAGATATGGAGTGAGTGGGAGGCGAAATTAGGTTACTTAAGGGTATTTTCGTCCAAATTAGTTAAACATGCATGTCCATTAACCACTAATACATATTTTTGTAGTTAGTCTCATTGAATAAAAATCATTTGGAAGGAACCTGTCCTGACAATTGATTATGAATTTTATCATTTGGACATTTGCCTTGAAATGTTTGAAATCGGATACAAATATTATTATTTTGTGGAACTTAGTTAATTAAGGCACAATTATATACAAAAACTTAGTTGTATCATTATTCATTACGTACACTAAGATGACAACACTGACTGGAAATCAAAAGAGAGGGAACCATCCATAAAACACGTTTTACATATAATTAAAAGCTTCAACATTTTTAAGTAATATATCCGCAAACGGATACATTATCCAAAAATTTTCCTCGAACCGGCCAAGTTCCATTGCAAAGCATTTCACAGTTTTATTATAGTTTCTTTATTTCATATAATGATAAAACCACCGTTAGCATGCTGCATGCATTTCCTCTACTTAAGAAGATTATTATTCAGAAATGCATGGTTCCCCCTCAAGTGTTTCGCCCTCCTCATCCTCGGGACACACACAACCCGGCACATGTACACAGTGATACGAGCTTGGACCACATATACTGTCTCCACAAGAACCCAGTAGGTCTCTATATGGAAAGCTGAGGAGTTTTCGGGTTCCAAGGTGCCCTTCATTTCTGCTGTCCTTCGTTTCAACTGCCAAAACCACTAAAAGGGGTTTAAAATAAAAAATAACAAAGTTAATTATGCCAACACTTGAACCATATTGCACGTACATAATGGAAAAATGAATGTTTGGAAGAGACATTTAAACATAAGTGTATTCCATCATAAGGGCACTACTGATATGGCACCACAGACGTTCTATGGAAAAATTCGACTTTACAGAAGACGAATTTCACTGTGCTTGCCACAAAAGTAAATTGACTGTCGTGTCATTTATTAACGGTGCCCATATTAATTACTAACCTGAGAAGATTAGAAACACAAAAAGCAAGAAGCAAATGATCAGCTGTTTTCCCATATCTTCTTTTATCTTCTTGGTTTAACAAGTAGTAGTAGGATATAAACTGGGCAATGGAGACTGGTGAATTCGATTAAAATGTAGGTAAGACCGTTTTATATTAGTACATTTATTAAGTATATCTTTGAAGCATTGAAAAACAAAAGAAACAAAAGGTAATTTATTTACTTCTTGTTTGTATTAATTTCCGTATCTTTTATGGAGTATCACTGATATTGTTTAAAATGAAAAACAAATCAAACCATATCCTTTATATGATTTGATAGTTTAAAAAAACATATGCTTTTTTTAAAAGTAAAATGGAAACTAAATATTCTCTTCCTCGACGCCACGTCGTATTGAAAGAAACTCTGCGCCAGACGTTACGTTAAAGTAAAAGTCGATTTACACGACGATCCTGACTAAACTCCCGATTAATGATCAGGTTAGTTCAGGATAACCTGGATGTTTTAAGATAAAAAAATGAAAATTAAATATTACTTAATGACAAAAATATAATTGTTTAACCTTCAAAAACACAATACACTCCACTCAAAAAAAAAAAAAAAAAAAAAACTTTTAAAATCAATACATTTACTTAAGTGTGTATCCAAGAAATTATTTACGGAGGGCCCATGAATTTATTCGAAAATATTTTTTTTTTCCACACGAGCTAATTAAAAATAACTTTAATATATAAATATAGAGTTTATTTTAATTGTTTAGTGGCGTCCTTGGACCCTAATTAATACTCCGATCCCTCCGTTTTTATTTATATGTCGCAAAGAGAAGAATCAGATTAAGAAAATAATTAATATTTTTAAAATATAGTATTGGAAATGTATTTTTTTATAAGAAATGTAAATAATTTGTTGGTAAAGAGGTTTTTAGTACTCCCTCCGTCTCATTTTATTTGTCTTGTTTGACTTTTAAAAAAGATTTTGACTAGTATATTTAATGCTTTGAATCTCATTAAATAATCCAATATTTTTACATTTATGTCATATAAGTAATACTTTATCATATGTAAAAATATTGGATTATTTAATGAGATCAAAGCATTAAATACGCCAGTTAAAATCTCTTTGAAAAGTCACACATGACAAATAAAATGGACGGGGGAGTATTAGAAATGTATTTTTTTTATTGGAGATATAAATATTTTATTGGTAAAGGAGGAAAAAAATAATAAATGATGCATTGAAATATAAAATGACAGATAAATAAAAACATAACAAATTCTGAAATGTGACAGATAGAAAAACGGAGGGAGTAATAAGTGCATCCGCCTCTGCATAATAATAACACCAACTTTAACCGATAATAACACCAAGGAAACGGATTTTTAAATTTTCTCTAGTTGATTATAGTATTGTTTAAGAGTAAGCATAATAACACCAAGTTTAACCAATAATAACACCAAGGGAACGGATTTTTAATTTTATTTCTGGTTGATTATAGTATTATTTAAGAGTATTTATTTACGTGGGAAAAGCGGGCTTCTATATAATAATAACATTTTGATCAAGTAAGCTGCCAGATGTGTTGATAGGGCTTCATAGTGAGTCAACTTATTTTTTATTTTTTTTAGTCGTTTTAATCCATTTCCCGACCCGACTATATATATTTTATTCCTTAACCTACCAAATCATCAATTTTTGGCACTGTTCGCGATGTATCGGAAAACCGTGTAGAGGACCTCCCAATTTGTACGCAAGTTTCCTAAAGGATGGACTTTGCTGACAAAGTTCTTTCCTCAAAACAAAATTTTTCCCGGAGCAAAGGCTCGGCGCTAAACTAATGAATTGTAGGCTCCGCTTCACCCAAACTTCGGTCCGAGGATAATTACACACTTTCGTGAGTCATCCAACATAAGTAATTGACGATACACGTCCACACACCTGTTTAAGTGTCCACACATTTTGGTGGATGAGCAGGGCCGGCTCTATATATAATTAGGCACCATAGATTTTGGCTTTAGGCCCTAATGTAACATCCCGACTTTTCATAAAAGGGTAAAATAGTCATTTGGTGTATTTACTACGACCTAATTATTATTTATCCTATTTATTTAATTAAGAAGGATTTAATTAAAAGGATTTAGTTATTATTTAAAATGAATTTAATTAATAACTATAAAAAAGAAAATTATCCCAAAATATCTTATTTTGGTGTTACACGCTATTCTGAAAAAAAAGGATGGAACGGCAATCTGGAAGAACCAACGCAGTAAGAAAACGAAATAAAAGGGAGAACTGCGTGACCAATCCGTCATCCGCTCAAGATGCCGCAGAGAGAAAAGTGATCGGCCACAAGAGACGCAACTTTGGAAAATAACATCTCTTAATTTAAGTAAGTTTTCGATTTAAATTTGGTTTTGGTATTCGTAGAGTTCGATTCTTTAAAAATTCGTATCTTTCAATCCGTAGCTCTGCTTTTCAAATGAGTAGTCAAAACGATCGTCTTGAAGCGTAGATTATTCTAAAAATAGTTTCCCAGCAGTTAATCCAGGTAATTTGCAGTTTTATGCTCTTTTTCAGTTTCGGTTTACGCCAAAAAATAGGATTTTAGGGTTTCTTCTTTCATCAAATAGGTTTTGGGGTTGAGGATCAACAGCTTGTTGCGCTTGATTGACGCTTTGCTTCCAGCTTTGCTGGAAATTAAGGTAAGAGGCTCTTCCTAATGAGTAATTATAGTTTTATAATGATAGGTTGAGTTTTGGTGAGTTTTGGTGTTGTTTGGTGATAGAATTCATGCTAAGTTGTAATTAATGAGTTGTGATATGTTTTGGCATATTTGTGTTGAGTTTTAAATATCTAATTTTTTTATTCAATAACATTAATTAAACATAAACAAGCTTCGATTGAACTTCGATTCGTTCAGTTAAAACACCGAATGTACTCTTAAAGGGAGTTGAAGTTCGGATCCGACAGAAGGGCATGAAAGAGCTTGTGCTTTGATGAACTAGAGTTCATCAATGTCTGTGTATGTGCTAGGCCTTGTCCGTGTCTAGGGTCTAAGTACGAGTAGTAGAGATGTAGGGAGCTTACTTGAAAACACTTAGGTGGCTAGTTAATTCACAATAATAAATACATATATGTAGATAAAAGATAAAACGTCCACTTATTCTCGGTTAGGCACTCTTTCATATCGGCGATGTGATACGTTCTTAAAAGGTGAACAACGCTCATCGGCCTTAAACGGTGAAGGGTAGTGGAGAAATTCATCGGACGATACGCATACCGGGAGACCCCGAGCTAATCGGTGCTAATCACCGTTAGTTAGCAAGTATATCTTGGTGATGAACGCCATGCGTAGTGTCCTTGAGTCATGACGTAACCAAGATAAGCTAAGCTAGAAATGTATAGTCATGACATGTCGATGGGCATGGAATGAACCCTAGATTGAGTCGGTCTCATAAAGATAATTTAATAATCATAATAATAACCTTTCGTTGTATAACTTAGTTATTCATTAGCTTCTCACTTTTACTAAGTACTTTGTACTTACCTCCTTTGCATTTTCTTTTGTATGCATTGTGGGGTGAGAAGACGAACAGTTGATCGTGCAGATGACGACTTTTGAAGGCTTTGAAGTCTTGACGAAGTTTCTAGATCATTTTCTTTGTAAAGGTTGTACTAGACTAGTTGTATTATTTTCTTAGACTTAATGTATTTCTACTTTTAAGACATCGTATTGTATAAGTGTTTGGGTTTTTCGTCGTTGTCATTTAACTATCCATCTTTAGCATGGTTACTTTCTATTCATAGTAGCATTTATGTTTTTACCCGAGTCTTTTTAGCTTCCGTTTGCTTTTATTTGATACGACGACGTAGAGGCTTGCGTATAATGTTAGATTTATTTAATGCTATACGCGCCGAACGTTTCCCTTCCGGATAAGGGCTCGGTATCCGGGAGCGGGGCGTTACAGTTGGTATCAGAGAGAAGCGTCATTTCTTTCCTAGGCTTCTTCCCTCTAAGATAAGATTTCTTTAGACATTTTAGAACCTTCTGATCTCTCTTGATCTTGGTGGTAAATTCTCATAGGATTAGGAATCCTTAGAACGTGGTTAAGTTGCACTAGGACCAAGTGATAAGTCTCCTTAGGTTAAGGTTGAGTTTTAAGCTCATATCTCTTATGTGATCCTCTTAAGTTTTGTTCCTTTCGAGAACCCTTATTAGGATCCCTCTTTCCTTTTGGAATCTTCGAATCTTTCTCTAATGTTCTTTCTTTTTGAGGTTTTAATGCTTTTGCAATGATACATTTGGTTCAAATCACTTCCTTGTAACTTGGTGTTATGCAAAATGAGTAAACGATTTTGTTCACGTTTTTACATGTCATGTTATATCATTTTTCTTTGTTCCATGAATTCTGTAAATTTTCAGCCACTTAGAAAGTTTTCTTATCTACAATTTCTCTCTTTACATCAATTTAGTTTTCAATATAGATTGTTCACAAATTGTTTAACAAGGAGGGTACTATGTTCAGAAAATTCTGCAGCGGTACTCTTACTTATCATTCTGTTTTGAATCAGCTAAACACCTCCAAATGACTTGGATTTTTGATATGTTGTAGAAAACATCCTGTACTATAATTTTGTTTTTGAACCAAGTGCAAATTCGTTTTTGTTTGAGCACAATCTGCAACACACGACAGTGGATGAAGTCCTGAAATTTTTACAGCTTATAGCAAGAAATGAAAAGAATTATTTTGACCGAACTATGGCTCCCCAAAAATTTTGATTTTTGAGCATCATATGTAAAACTTATATACTCACAGATTTTCTCTTTGCCTTATGTTCAAAATCAGTTCGGTTTGTTTTGTGCAAATTAATTATTTCGTGGCTTATGTATGCACCCGAATTTCTCAAAACCATTTAAGTCCTCTGGTCAAGGAAGGATAGATGTCTTTCTTTCACCCTGTAGGTTATAGTGTAGTAGGTTATAGGAGATGATAATACTTTGATTTATCTGATTCTTAAGCTAGTTGTTACCTAGGATAAGAAGTTTGGTAGGTAGAGACTAGGTGTTGTCGTTATAGTGCTCCTCGATTGCAAGAAACGATTGCGTGGTGATTTTCCAATCTTATGTCTTCATCAATAAGGTTCTCTTTTATAATCATCTAGTTTCCTACTTGGTTATTCCGATTTCAAATGTTTCTTATCCATACTAATTGTAACTCATGCTCTAGTTAAATCCTCCATTTGAAACTTGTGAAACTCGGTAAAAGTCTCTTATTATTACTGCTTTTATTTTCCAAGTGTGTACATTCATTTGATGTGCCTTATTTTTTTAAAGATGTTTTCATCGTGTCAAATTCTTGATTTAAGAAAAATAAGTTTCTCATCCTTCAAACTATTTGAACTGACAATTGCATATCCTTCTAACTATATCTTGTTTAGCTATTTTGGGGCAACACACTTTTGCATCCTAGTTATTACCCTTAATGCATCCCCTACAAGATGTTTTAGTACATACAAATTTTTGTTTAAAGACTCGAATCTACAAACCCTCCATTTTCTCTTTTTACTATCGCTTGGTTTATGTTTACCAAAATTCTTTGACCTTTTCTTTGCTTGAGATGGTTCTACACTAACTCCATGTGTAATTCTATTCTTTCCAAGTACTCCTCAGTCGTTTCAACTAATAGTGTTAAAGGTCTCTTACTTTGGCACATACTTTTCATCATCCTCGTGTTTGGCTTTACCCAACATGAGTGAATGCTTTTGTTTCCGTGTTTTCCCTTCAGGTTAAACAACTTACCTTGTTCCAAAAATTCTGCAAATTTTCAGCAAAGTAGATTACTGTCTTATCTACAACTTCTATTTTTACATCAACTCGATAATCGTTATGGATTGTTCAGAAAATTCATGTTTATGCCGGACACTCTGTCCAGAAAATCTGCAGCAGCACTTTCACTTCTTCTTCTGTTTTGGACAGGTTAAACACATTCAAATGACCTGAATTTTTTCTATGTTGCAGGAAAAACTTTTATCTACAATTTTCCTTTTGGAATTAAGTTCATATTCTTTTTCGCTTTGATCTCGATTTGCAATTCAACTCAGTGTTTATTAATCTGAAAATTCTGACAGCTTCTGCAATCGTTGGAAATAACTGTTTTTGACCGACTTTATCTCATTGAAAATTCCAATATTTTTATATCACCTGGGAAACTCCAGTATCTAAATCTTTTCTCTTTTGATCATGCTCAAAATCCTTTTGTTTGGGCTACACAAGTCGATAATTATAGGGCTGGAGTAAATATCATACACAACAACCTAAAAGGAATTCTCACCTCTTTGACTTAGGGTTTGGGCTAAGAGGGTAGTAAGTTACGACTGTTATGTTTAGGAGTTCCCCGAAGTTTGATCTCCTTTTGAGTTAACCCTTTTAGTAGGAGTTTGTAAAGCTAACGTTATAATTTCTTTTGCAGTTTTAAACAAGAACCAAGATGCTATCTTCCAGCATGTCATGTTTGATGTTCAGACCCTTTTCGTGCCTTTTGTAATTATAATTTTCTGGTAACTTGTTTCTCATGTAATCCCTCACTTGAGATTTTTTTTTTTTAACTCGACAAATCCTCTCCACTTGTTGTCATGAATCACCTCAGAAACAAATTCTCTTCAAAATTCTACATTGTTGCACTCCCATCATTCATTTCAAACTCAAATTTGACTAAGCCTTCTGATGTCAGAATATTTTTCTTATTTGTGTTCATTCTCACTCCCTCCTAAGGGTAGTGTCGATGTTGTAACTATTTCACCTAATGTCTGTATGTTCTTTTAAGGTATGCATATCTCCTTTGCCGGTCGAATTTTTAAGCCTACCATGACATTCCTTTTCGCTTACTTATCTTTAACCTTCTAGCAATTTATGCTAAACTAGTTTCAAGCGTATAGACCTTTTCAAGATGCCTTCCGAACCTATCTAGCCAACCAACATTTGAACTCCAAAACTTCTATTGAATTTCAATCCAGATTAATGTACCTCGTACCATTCAATTTTAATTCTCTTTCAGGCCATTTAGAGCCATGAACTGCCAGATATGCCTTTTGATTTTTCCATCCTCTGTTTGGCGTTTCTATTCCAATTTTGTTACACCGGTTGAAAGTCTATTTTATTTTAACCTTGAGCATTTATTCCTTGGCAGTGTACTTTTCCTCTCGAGTAGTGTTCGGTAAAAACTAGTTTTAAATTTATAATACCGAAACACCCCAAGTATAAGGATCGTAGTATAGGATGTTAACGGGTCGTCCTAAGGGAGTGGAATGTTTATCGGATCAAGGAACAATTATTCTATCGATTATGTCACAATTATTAACTAAACTAGGGTTTAAACTAAATATGAATAGTAAAAGCGACGATGAACAAATAACTTCGATGAATAGTAAATTGGAATCAAATTGATACGAACTATTCGATTTATCAAGTAATTAAAACAACGGCAAGGCAACGGGAATCCACCAATCAACCAACCCAACCCCAACTAGATTGCGCGCTAAAGATACAATTTTTAGTAATGATCAAATCACGAATTCGATTAAATCTCTTTAATCAATTCCTAGGGTTTCGCTTTTCTTTCCCAAGCAAAACTAAACTAGCATGCATAACACGATCATGAGATTGTTTCCAATACTCTACTCAACTAATCATGAACAATCTCTTGAATCACAATTAATTGCATCAATTGAAAAGATCAAATCTTGAATCAATACTCTCATATAAATTCAATCAAAAGATAGTTTCATCGATCTCTCGATTCAAATAAAACATAAACAATATAACAATATCTAATTGATGAAAAACCATAAATTAACTCACTAAAGATGTAGCTAAAAATCCTCTAATTGGTGTGGTTGTTGATTGGTTTCATCCGTTGTCCTACCGCAAGATGCTTAGCCTTCAATCATCTTCGAACTCCCAAGCAAGATTGAAAGAAAGAAACTCATGTTTTTGTGTGATGTGGTGCTTTTTCAGTGTGTAAAATTCGTGTATTTTTTCTCCTCCTCTCTCTTTCGAGTCTTTCTTTGTTTATATAGAGGTCAGAACCGACTTAGCACGGATCTAGAAGATAAATACGCTGAAATCTGGCGACCGACCGAATGACATCACTCGGTCGATCGAATGACATATTTCGGTCGACCGAGCCACTTTTCACTCACGCTTTAAAATGTTTCTTCCGTCGACTTGTTCCCCATTGCATTCGCCACATACGATCCGATTCATTTTGATTTATCTCTCAATTAATACTCCGATTTTCTTCCTTATTTTGAAATCACTTGATTAAATGAGATAAATCTTCTCCATTAATGATATCCCCATGCATATCTTTTAATTTTCTCTGCAAAATTGTTGTTACACCAAGTCATCGAATAATAATAATAATAATAATGTGTAACAAAATTAACAATTAAACCCATAATTTCCTCATAATTAAATTATAATTCCTCAATAACCATTATAGGAATTTAACAGCTTAAAACACGCTTTTCTCATTTATTTCCCTTAAAAATAAGGTAAATTGTTTAGGGATTAAGCCCGAAAATATAGTAAAATTTACTCCTAAACAACTCCCCCACACTTAGCTTTTTGTTCGTCCCTCGGACAAAACAATCAAAACTATAGCTCAACTTTATAAATAATCCACATCGATCTCTAACTCACGTAACAAAAGATACAACAACTATAGCAAACAATACCATCACAGAGATAGATTCGGTGTATGTGTGACAAGCCATTCTCAATCTAACAAGCCTTTCAAAGAAATATCCTCTCAAAGATTCCAATGACCATCCTAGTACAGACATGTAATAGCTCCACTCAAAGCCTTCCCACGCACTCGGTAGGATAATCCCCACAAAGATATCATGCGGTTCTACTCGGGTATAAGATCCATGATAACAAAGACTTCACTTTATTTTTACTCATCATTTCCAAAATTTTCAAATTTGACGCATATCAGAATAAGCTCTTACCCATCATAGTAGAATAGGATGTTTCGTGATAACACCCTACCTTACTCAAATCATAAGGTAGCTTCTTCTAACTGTCGTGAGCTTTTGGTCATCATAGTGGTATAGGACATACGAGGTATACCCTACCGCACTCAAATCATCGACCAGCTTTCGACAAACGTATCTATTAATAATTTCTCACTCACTTTATTTATTCACTTTTCAAAGTCATAAGTTACATCTCACTTATCACATTCAAACTTTATGATATTCACAGTACACGGTCTAACTAAGGTGTTACTATACTGACCTTCCTAAGATAACTCATCAAAATAATGAAAGGATATAGTTCAAAAATCTTGCTTCAATGTCAAAGGCTTTTGTGAGAAACGAATTCTATCTCCATAACAGTAAAGCATGCTATAATTATCTCACTAAGTCACATACTATCATCGTTAGAAAACTACAACTAGCAAGCATCTAGTTCCAATTATATGCTCGAGACTCACAAAAAATTTTAAATTTCGCAGAAATTTAACATTCACTCATATTTCAAAGGATATAGCATAAAAACATACCCAAACACCCCACACACTTAAATCACAAGATGTCCTCGTAATGTGCAAATATAAAAGAAAAGAAAACTCAAATTGGTTTCAACGGTGGTTGGCGGATGAAAGTTGGCAGAGGTCAGGCCGGAGCATGGATGTACCGCTGCAACTTGAATAGACAACACTGGACAGTAGTAACTCGAAAACCTGCTCAAAAGTATCTGCAACACTCGACATACCATATAATCTCGGGGTACACGGGGTATATGAGCAACACAAAACACTTACAATGAATGTAGGAGGAATAACCATCAACACAAAATCAAATAAAGTATTATTTCTAAACAATAAAGCAAAACAACCTAAGAAAAGAAAACGAACAAAGAAAACTAGGTTGCCTCCTAGGAGCGCTCTTTTAATGTCAATAGCTTGACACAGATTCCAAAAGATCAACCCGGATCGGGCCACTTTGGTTTAACTGCCGCCACCTCAGTATCAGAATTAAAAGTACTAGGGCGGAAATGATTTTCACCACAACAACAAGTCAAGTGCGCAATAAGGTCATTAAACTTTTCTCTCCAAACTACACTAACTCTCTTCTTCTTGTTCTTGCGGATGACAAAGTAGGTGTGCTAACATGCTCGTGAGTCCTGAAGAAGGTTCCTCACAGTAGTAGGTAGGAATGTCATCATCGACTCAAAGAAATAAGATGGAATCTCCTCACAAATCAGGACATCTGTACTCTCATCTCTTCTTTGGAAATAAAGAGTCTCAGGCTTTTCCTTTGGTTGCCCAAAATATTTCTTAAGTCTATGACCATTCACTTTGAAAGCTTGATTACCATACCCGTTCGAGTAATTACTCCACTTGGATTAACCTCGAGAATCTCAAAGGACCGGACCATCTAGACTTGAGTTTACCCGGAAACAGTGAAGTCTAGTATTATGTAGTAAAGCCATTTCACCAACTTTGAATTCTCGGTCTTTGATCTTAGCGTCATGGAGTATCTTAGTTCTCTCCTTGCTGAGTTTGGCATTCTCGTATGCTCTGAGTCTGAATTCGTCGAGCTCGTTCAACTGTAACAACCTTTTCTCCCCACGAGTTGGCTATCAAAATTTAAGAATTTAATTGCCCGTAAAGCTCGTGTTCAAGTTCGACAGTAAATGACAAGCTTTGCCATAGACCATTTGGAAGGGTGACGTGCCCATCGGGGTCTTGAATGCAGTACGATAGGCCCACAACGCGTCATCCAACTTAAGACTCCAATTAGATCGATTATTGTTCACGGTCTTCTCAAAATTCTTTTCAAGCTCACAGTTGCTTACCTCGACTTGGCCACTAGTTTGAGGATGATAGGGTGTACCAATCTTATGTTTGACACCATACTTCTCAAGGATCTTGTCAAGCGGCGCATTGCAAAAGTGAGTACCTTCATCACTAATGAGTGCTCTCGGACGACCAAATCTAGTAAAGATATTCTTTTGCAAGAATTTCTTCACAACCTTGTGATCATTAGTTTGAGTAGCTATGGCCTCGACCCACTTTGAAACATAATCCACACCGCAGACGAGGATATACTTATTACCACATGAGGATGGAAAGGGTCCCATAAAATCTATGCCCCATACATCGAAAACTTCGCATTCAAGAATGGGCTTAAGTGGCATTTCCATCCGACTACTCTTGCCGTCCAGGTTCTCGGCACCTATCACAACCTTTACAAAAGGCTTCGCATCTTTAAACAGAGTCGGCGGTAGAATCCAAATTTGAAGAATCTTTGCAACCGTCTTCGTGTTCCATAGTGACCTCCGGTAGACCACTATGGCATTGTTCCAAAATATCCCACCGATCATGCTCGGGAACACACCGTCGAAGCAACCCGTCTTTCTGAGACTACGAACAAATAAGGATCTTCCCATACGAGATATTTGAGATCGAAAGAACTTTTCTTCTCCCGATACGTCATATCCTCTAAATGACCACTCGCTAAATAGTTGACGTAGTCGAAGATACCACGGCCTAACCGCTTTCAAGCTTCATCAATTGCTCGGTTTGGAAAATCAATGCCTATATCATTGTGATTTTCTGCACCCTCATTTACCTAAGCGAGATAAATGATCAGCCACAATATTCTCACTACCTTTCTTATCTTTAATCACAAGGTCAAACTCTTGTAGAATTAAAATCCATCTAAGTAACCTTGGTTTGGCATCTGCTTTATCCATAAGGTAGCGTAAAGCTGCATGATCTGTCCATACAATCACTTGAGACCCTAGAAGATAGCTTCTAAACTTGTCAATGGCAAAGACTACGGCTAAGAATTCCTTCTCAGTTGTGGTATAATTGCATTGAGCCGGGTTCAAGGTACGACTCGCATAATAAATGGGCCTGAACCTTTTATCAACTCTTTGACCTAAAACTGCGCCTACGGCATAGTTAGAGGCATCACACATCAATTCGAAAGGCTTGGTCCAGTCAGGTGCTACTAAAATAGGGGCACTGATAAGCTTATCTTTCAAACAATTGAAAGCTTCCTTGCACTTCGCATCGAACAAGAAATCTACATCATCTTTCAAAAGATTTGATAAAGGCTTGGCGATGGTAGAAAAGTCTCGAATAAACCGCCTGTAGAAGCCAACGTGTCCTAGAAAACCTCGTACCTCCTTCTTCACCGCCTTAGGGTACGTCATCCTTTCGATGGCTTCACCTTAGCCTTATCAACTTGAATACCGACATTGGACACCTTATGTCCCAAAACTATTCCTTCATCAACTAGAAAATGGCATTTCTCCCGCCAAGCACCAGATTTTTCTCAACGCAACGTTGGAGTACCATATCTGTGTTCTCTAAAATTTCATCAAAACTATCGCCGTGGGATCGAAGTCGCCCATGAAGACTTCCATGCATTTCTCAACAAGTCCATCAAAATGGCCAACATACACCGTTGAAAAGTCGCGGGTGCATTGCATAGACCGAATGGCATTCTACGAAAAGCAAAAGTACCAGGATGGACACGTAAACGTGGTCTTCTCTTGGTCATTAGGATCAATGGCTATCCGGAAGTAGCCGGAATAGCCATCAAGGAAACAATAATACTTATGACCACTCGATGTTCAATAAGTTGGTCAATGAAGGGTAAGGAAAGTGATCTTTGCGGTGACTTCATTAAGTCTACGATAGTCGATCTGAGACTCAGAGCGATCACGAGGCGTAGGGCAACTTCCTCCTTTCTCATTCCTTTCAAGCGCGATTCCGCCTTCTTTGGCACAACTTGAGTAGGGTGACCCACTCGCTTATCGGCGATTGCGTAGATGATTCCCATGTCGAGCCACTTTATCACTTCTTTCTTGACAACCTCCTGCGTATATGGATTCGATCGTCTCGAGGTTGTCTAACCTTTTAGCTCCTTCCTCCGTTCGGATTTTATGCATGCATATGTCCAGGCCGATCCTCGGATATCACCCACTTGCCAACCGAACGCGAGGATGTTTTTCTTAAGCACTTCTATCACCACTGCTTCTTGCTCTTAGTCGAGTTTGAAGAAAAATGATCAAAGGCAATTTATCTCCATCCTTAAGAAAGATATACTTAAGGTGTTTTGGAAGCGGTTTGAGCTCTAAATCGATGAGGTGGTTGCTCAATACTGAGACTTTAACGGGCCACCTTTCTCTTATGAGCTTGAAGTGGTTGACGATGAGAACACCTCATCTTCCCGAGGCTCAACCCCTGCAGTCTACTGGATCAAATCATCCATCGGAATCCTCCGGTCAACACTTGCTTCCTTTTTCTTGTGATCGATCATTTTTCTTAACTCTTCATCTTTAAGCTCTTCTCGCGACTCTTCCCAATCATCTACTTCCCAATGAGTAGCTTCTCTCAAAACTCTACCTCGTCCCAACTACCCATCGAGCTTCTTCTTCACCAGGGGATGAAGTCTTCCGACTCGATTCTTTGAAATCATCGTTTGTTCTTTGGGCATCTCCATGCTTCTAACTCAATACACAGCTCAAGATGAGCGAGTGACGATGACTCGTCAATGCCTACGGGTGAAATGAATTAGAAGATGGTCCGCATCACCGGATCCTCAATGTCCATGACTTCAAAAACACCTATCTCTGTAAGCTCCATTGCATCTTCATAATAGGCATCTCCTCCGTCCTCATATATGGCTTCGACAAACGATATTTCATCAATTACGGCTCTTTCGGGATGTGTCCTCGTGTGAAGGTGACAGATGTGTCACCGACTCTAAGAGTAATTTGTCCTTTGCGTAAGTCGATGAGAGCGCGTTAAGTGTCTAAAAGGTTCGGCCTAGAATTAGAGGCATCTCCTTGTCGGGTGGATAGTCTAGAATAACCCGATCGGTAGGGAAGACTAAATGTTCAATTTGAAGGAGAACATTAGCTACACAACCGGCCGCAATCCGACTAGATTTGTCTACCATCCGAAGAGAAATGGGCGTTCTCGCATTCTTTTGTCTAGCCCGAGCTTTTTGCATACGTTTAATGGCATCACATTAATAGAGGCCCCGAGTCGCATAATACATTTTTCGAACAAATGGCCCTCAATCTCACAGGAGATTGAAGGTCCGCCAGTGGTCACCTAAACATGACAATTTTACGTGAAACCATCGCGCAATCTTCTCGAAATACTTCTTCACCATCCCTCAAGCTTTCTCTTTCTCCACGTAATTCTTTAAGATACTTAGTACATTTAGGCATTTCGCATAAATACCTCGGCTAAGGGCATACTCACTTTAGTGTCCCTAAGTATCCTCACTCACCCCATCATACTCTTTGCTTGTCTTTGGCGAGGCTCTCTCCTTGCTCTTCGGTGGATAAGGAAGGGCTTTATCATTCTTCGTGGCCTGATTCCTTATCGCCTCATCCTCCTTATCCTTCCATCTCACAAACACACATGAGGTGGTATGATTATTGTTCTGAGTTTGATTCCAGCCACCTTGAGGCCTTTGGGAGTTCTGAACTGGTCTTTGATAGTTCGAGTTGAAAGAATTCGAATTTGAAGGGCCAGGTGGTAGCTTGGCTTGATTGAAGTTTTGTCTTTGAAATCCTGAATAGTTCTGGTTCTGGTTGAAGTTTCGGAAGGGTTGGTTTTGATTATCCATTAAGTTTACCTCCTCCGTCATCTCAGTTCCTACCTGCGTTCCCGGATCGTAATTGCGTCGAAGATTGGCCACCGCTTGCTTATCAATTCCATCTGAGCAACTAACGACTTGGTATCGGGGATTACCAGCAGCCTTCTTTCTTAACGACATTGGTCTTCTTAGAGTCGACCACATATTGTTCTTGGCGATGGTCTCACCACTCTGTAGGCGCCTCATCACCTCCCTAAGAAGGATCCATGAGTGTGTGGAGTCAAGATAGTCTCTATTAGGTTGAGAGACTCTCCAAAAATAGTTCCAACAACTCATGTCTGTCATATCCGTGATTGGGGCATTTCCTCATCAACAGATTTAATCTCTCCCAAGCCTTGCCAACAGTCTCATCCTCCAACTGCTCAAATGTAGCTATTTCCCGTTTCATCTCCATAATCTTGCCTGGTGAAACCCACTTAAGAGCGAAGGCTCTTTTGACATCATTCCATGTATGGAGAGAATGATGTGCTAACGACTTAAACCACCGACTTGCTTCACCTTTCAAAGCGAAAGGAAATAGCTTTAACTTGACTATCTCAGAATCAACACCAGGATAATGGCCTGCTTCACAGATTTGTACGAATGTGGACAAGAAGTCGTGTGGATCTTCCCGAAGCAAATGCCATGGAAAGAGCTATTCGAACTAGAGCAACTACTCCGTTCTTTAGATCAAAGTTCACTCCTCCCATGTCGGGAGGACGAATAGTCTATGCCCCTCGAGAAAATCTTGATTAAGATATGGAGTGTAGGGGTCCCGGTTCAACCGATTAAGTGGTTTTGGCGGAATTGTTGAAGTTGTTGATTTATGCCGCCTTGTCGATTCTCATTTGTTCTTTGCAGAGCTTGCATTTGTTGAAGGAGTAAATTTAAGCGAGCTTGGGGGTCGAGATTTGGAATTGGTGGATCTTGATCCGCCATTTTGTCCAAATCGGGGAGAAGCCTTCTTCTTCAGGATAGATCGTTCGTGCTCGGGATCAAAGATCGAAGTCCCTTCTTACTTCTCGTTTGCATAAACCAGGAAGAAAGGAAAGGAAGAAATCAACCCTAGGGTTGATTAGAACAGTTTAGAAAAGGTTTGATGGTTTAGAGGAGAAAAGAAAAGAGAGGAGAGAGATAGAAAGAAAGAAAAGAAGTGATGATTGAGCAGATCAATCAAGGCGTCCAGGTGTTAGTGGACGTTCGTTCGTAAGAAGACGCAATGAGGTGGACGGGCGTTCAAGTTATCGAACGCTGCTCGTTCACTACGAAAACCTAAAAACTAGAAAAACACTAAGACGGAAAAAAAAGCGTGTTAAAATCTTCTAGGGCCAAAATGGAGGGGAAAACAGTGGATTTTGACCTCGAAAATGCACTGAACGGCCCTACGGCTGTTCACCACGTCGTCGGCGCCGGGCACGAGCTTTCGAATTGGGGTCCTGCGTTCCAAACGGACACTCGAGCCGAAAGTTACGGCCAAAATACTACTGCGTGCTAAAACGATCCTTTTGACTCGAAAAATTGTCTAAATAGAATCCGACAACCGTTACCTCGACTCCCCGCAACGGCGCCAAAACTTGTTCGGTAAAAACTAGTTTTAAATTTATAATACCAAACACCCCAAGTATAAGGATCGTAGTATAGGATGTTAACGGTCGTCCCTGGGGAGTGGAATGTTTATCGGATCAAGGAACAATTATTCTATCGATTATGTCACAATTATTAACTAAACTAGGGTTTAAACTAAATATGAATAGTAAAACGACGATGAACAAGTAAATTTCGATGAATAGTAAATTGGAATCAAATTGATACGAACTATTCGATTTATCAAGTAATTAAAACAACGGCAAGGCAACGGAATCCACCAATCAACCAACCCAACCCCAACTAGATTGCGCGCTAAAGATACAATTTTTAGTAATGATCAAATCACGAATTCGATTAAATCTCTTTAATCAATTCCTAGGTTTCGCTTTTCCCAAGCAAAACTAAACTAGCATGCATAACACGATCATGAGATTGTTTCCAATACTCTACTCAACTAATCATGAACAATCTCTTGAATCACAATTAATTGCATCAATTGAAAAGATCAAATCTTGAATCAATACTCTCATATAAATTCAATCAAAAAGATAGTTTCATCGATCTCTCGATTCAAATAAAACATAAACAATATAACAATATCTAATTGATGAAAAACCATAAATTAACTCACTAAAGATGTAGCTAAAAATCCTCTAATTGGTGTGGTTGTTGATTGGTTTCATCCGTTGTCCTACCGCAAGATGCTTAGCCTTCAATCATCTTCGAACTCCCAAGCAAGATTGAAAGAAAGAAACTCATGTTTTTGTGTGATGTGGTGCTTTTTCTGTGTGTAAAATTCTGTGTATTTTTCGCTCTCTCTCTCTCGCTCTTCAGTGTCTGCTTGTTTATATAGAGGCTGTAACCGACTTAGCACGGATCTAGAAGATAAATACGCGAAAATCTGCTGACCGACCGAATGACATCACTCGGTCGACCGAATGACATGGCTCGGTCGACCGAGCCACTTTTCTGCACGTTTTAAATGTTTCTTCCGTCTGACTTGTTCCCCACTGCATTCTGCCGCGCTGATCTGATTCATTTTGATTTATCTCTCAATTAATACTCCGATTTTCTTCCTTATTTTGAAATCACTTGATTAAATGAGATAAATCTTCTCCATTAATGATATCCCCATGCATATCTTTTAATTTTCTGCAAAATTGTTGTTACACCAAGTCATCGAATAATAATAATAATAATAATGTGTAACAAAATTAACAATTAAACCCATAATTTCCTCATAATTAAATTATAATTCCTCAATAACCATTATAGGAATTTAACAGTTAAAACACGCTTTTCTCATTTATTTCCCTTAAAAATAAGGTAAATTGTTTAGGGATTAAGCCCGAAAATATAGTAAAATTTACCCTAAACAAGTAGTGCAACCTTGAATCTTTGATTTGAATCATCAATAATCGTTTAAACTTCCTTTGAAAGTTCGAATTAATTCTTGGAAATCAAACCTTATCCAAAAATTCTTAAGTGTCGTTTCCTCTTCACTTAAAAATCTTGCTTACCGCTTACTTATTCAAACTTTGATATTCCCTTACAATTCCTTGAGGAAATTTCTATTTTTATTAAATCCTAAAATAACCTCTCTTTGACTATTGCAAACTTGGCCACTTCTCGGCAAGTGTTTATTTTATTCTCGAGACCTTCCGTGTGTACTCGCTTTGTCTCCATGGCTCCTTCATGTTGAGATTCTTGCTCTCTTTTGATTTCTATCTTTTAGTCCATCCGGTGCTCGACCTTGCACCTTTACCTTGATTTCTGTTGTGTGATGTTGCCTTTAACGCCTCCACTTTCTCAAGGCTTATATGAAAGCTTATTACCTTCCTTTCAAGTTGCCTCTCAAGTCTTTGTAGACCACCGTATCTTGTAGAATTTCACTCTCTCAAAAGAACTTCATCCAAAGGTGTTCTTTTGTTTTCCTTATGGTGGCTTTCTTTTGTATTATGATACAAAGGCCTCATTCTTCATTCTCGAACCAACTTCGACTTTCATCAAAGACGGGATCATCTTGTTTTACTTGTAACACAAGCAACTCCGCCTTATTTCAAGTGCACTATACCTTCCTTGGCTTACCTAGTTGACATACCACCCTGGGTACCTAACTTCTCACTTTTCAATTTTATTTATTTTCCAAGATAGCCCTAATTGGCACGAGAATTGGATCGATCACAAAGGGAAAGTATGGCAATGCATGTTCTCCACCCACGTGAGTCTCGTAAGTCCTTCACCGGATCCTCGTAGCTCTTCAAAGAAGCTTGTGGTGCCATGATGGAAGTTGAGATCGAAAGAAGTCAAGTGTGCCGAAGTGTAGTTTCGGGCCGGGAAGATTCAGCTTTCCGAGTATAAGGCATCAGGAGCAAGCAAAGAGAGTTGAACCGATGATTTCAAGATTCGAGGCGCTTGATGAGTTCGTGAAGAAACAAGACAAAGACCAGCTTGTCTCCGGTTACAAGTGAGTGGTCGGAGCCCAACCACCATTGGTCACGAGTTAGATGAAGATAGCAACCGTCGGCATCGGAATCGGCTTTGGGTTCCGAATGCGGAAGATTGTGACGGACAATGAAGAATGAAAACCTCGAGATGGCAATTGCAGTTCATCTCGGAGCGACCAAGATGTACAAGAGTTGAAACAGTACTACTGACGGTCTTTCATGAAGATAGAGATAGAAGAACGTGAGTTTTCTAGGATGAAGTGGAGCGACGACAAAATACGAGACTAGAGTTGATACGTCAAGGCAACGTGAAGATTGAAGTGGATCGTCGCAACCTCAAGTTGGCTTAAGACAAGCAAAAGAGTTGGGAAGATGGAAGAAGAAGAAGACTGTACGAGTTAGGAGACGAAACGCTTTGCAAAGTCCAGAGTTCAAGTACCTCTCGGTTACATTCGAGTTTCGAGGACGAAACTCCTCTTAAGGGGGAAGGAATGTAACATCCCGACTTTTCATAAAAGGGTAAAATAGTCATTGGGTGTATTTACTACGACCTAATTATTATTTATCCTATTTATTTAATTAAGAAGGATTTAATTAAAAGGATTTAGTTATTATTTAAAATGAATTTAATTAATAACTATAAAAAAGAAAATTATCCCAAAATATCTTATTTTGGTGTTACATGCTATTCTGAAAAAAAAAAAAAAAAAAAAAAAAAAATGGGATGGAACGGCAATCTGGAAGAACCAACGCAAAGAAAACGAAATAAAAGGAGAACCGTGTGACCAATCCGCTCATCTGCTCAAGATGCCGCAGAGAGAAAAAGTGATCAAGCGAAAAGACGCAACTTTGGAAAATAACATCTCTTAATTTCGTAAGTTTTCGATTTAAATTTCTAGTTTTTGTATTCGTAGAGTTCGATTCTTTAAAAATTCGTATCTTTCAATCCGTAGCTCTGTTTTTCAGCCATGAGTAGTCAAAACGATCGTCTTGAAGCGTAGATTATTCTAAAAATAGTTTCCCAGCAGTTAATCCAGGTAATTTTCAGTTTTATGCTCTTTTTCAGTTTCGGTTTCTGCCAAGAAAATAGGATTTTAGGGTTTCTTGCTGATCAAATAGGTTTTGGGGGTTGAGGATCAACAGCTGTTGCAGCTGATTGACGTTTGCTTCCAGTTTGCTGGAAATTAAGGTAAGAGGCTCTTCCTAATGAGTAATTATAGTTTTATAATGATAGGTTGAGTTTTGGTGAGTTTTGGTGTTGTTTGGTGATAGAATTCATGCTAAGTTGTAATTAATGAGTTGTGATATGTTTTGGCATATTTGTGTTGAGTTTTAAATATCTAATTTTTTTTGATTCAATAACATTAATTAAACATAAACAAGCTTCGATTGAACTTCTGATTCGTTCAGTTAAAACACCGAATGTACTCTTAAAGGGAGTTGAAGTTCGGATCCGACAGAAGGGCATGAAAGAGCTTGTGCTTTGATGAACTAGAGTTCATCAATGTCTGTGTATGTGCTAGGCCTTGTCCGTGTCTAGTGGTCTAAGTACGAGAGTAGGAGATGTAAGGGAGCTTACTTGAAAACACTTAGGTGGCTAGTTAATTCACAATAATAAATACATATATGTAGATAAAAGATAAAACGTCACTTATTCTCGGTTAGGCACTCTTTCATATCGGCGATGTGATACGTTCTTAAAGGTGAACAACGCTCATCGGCCTTAAACGGTGAAGGGTAGTGGAGGAAATTCATCGGACGATATCGCATACCGGGAGACCCCGAGCTAATCGGTGCTAATCACCGCTAGTTAGCAAGTATATCTTCAGGCTGATGAACGCCATGCGTAGTGTCCTTGAGTCATGACGTAACCAAGATAAGCTAAGCTAGAAATGTATAGTCATGACATGTCGATGGGCATGGAATGAACCCTAGATTGAGTCGGTCTCATAAAGATAATTTAATAATCATAATAATAACCTTTCGTTGTATAACTTAGTTATTCATTAGCTTCTCACTTTTACTAAGTACTTTGTACTTACCTCCTTTGCATTTTCTTTTGTATGCATTGTGGGGTGAGAAGACGAACAGGTTGATCAGGTAGATGACGACTTTTGAAGGCTTTGAAGTCTTGACGAAGTTTCTAGATCATTTTCTTTGTAAAGGTTGTACTAGACTAGTTGTATTATTTTCTTAGACTTAATGTATTTCTACTTTTAAGACATCGTATTGTATAAGTGTTTGGGTTTTTCGTCGTTGTCATTTAACTATCCATCTTTAGCATGGTTACTTTCTATTCATAGTAGCATTTATGTTTTTACCCGAGTCTTTTTAGCTTCCGTTTGCTTTTATTTGATACGACGACGTAGAGGCTTGCGTATAATGTTAGATTTATTTAATGTTATACGCGCCGAACGTTTCCCTTCCGGATAAGGGCTCGGTATCCGGGAGCGGGGCGTTACACCTAAGGTGCCTAACCCCCCTTCCCCCGCTTC